>CM062805.1:393940480-394030480 GCA_031772625.1 Pinus tabuliformis
GGAAACTGAAACTCATCCCATTCAAGCGCATGAGAATCTATAGTTTCTTGCCTGAGACGAAAGCATTGGGACTTCTCCTTGCCTGTCCGCTCTGAATGGCTACTAACAAGAACAAGGAAAGTCGCACATTGACAGCTGAGCAATCGTGGTTAAACGACGTTGATCATACCAATTCTTTTTATCCCTATGGAACCAACCACAGTCTGATTTTCAATACCTCTTCTCTTCTCGACTACTCCCTTTTCTAATGCCATATAGGTACCGACACTAATATTGGTACCTGAGTTATATCCCTTCCCTACTCTAATCTGGAAGGAGAACTGACTTATGAATAATAACTTACCAAAGGGTCGAGAGACTCAACACAACTATCCCACTATTTTATCTCGAACAACTTGAAGCTAGACCTTCCTTCTTTTCACACTACTACGAAAAAAAATTGGAGCCTATTCTGAGTGAATCCTATCGAAAGTAGTATTTCCTACTGATTCGAATCATAACATATGGTCCCGTAAAATCAGTAATATTTTACCTATCTTGATCAAGCAAGTTTTACATGAACTTGAATCAGCATGTTTGATCCGATCTAGCACTATTGCGTACGAAAAGAACTCAATATTGTTTGGAAGAATAAGGAGAACAAGATCAAGTCAAGATTATACAGAGATGATACGGATCAAATTGTTCTTCTTGCACCAAGGAGAAGGCCCTATGCAACCGTTAACTACTTTATAGAAATAAAGTGAAATCCTACCGGAACAGAATTTGTAACTAGCACTGCTATCCTCTCGCCTAGCGAGCAAATATTTACCCCCGTGGATGGAAATACTTCTTGATCTGGATCGATGTAAGAGTACAACTACATTTCCAAAATCCATGTTGTCTATTCGGAACAGGTTGACCCCTTCGCTCTCTCGTGGTACAATCCTCTTCCCGCTGAGCCCTCACTTTTCCTCCGGTCCACAGAAACAAGATATAGGACTGATACCGTTCATCAGTTCATCATATCAGATCAAAAATAACTTTATTTTCCGTATACTCTCCCTGGTATCGGTTGCTATTCGTGTGGACTTACGCAGTCGATCAGATCATATCTCAGATAGATATGGATATATATCTCCCTCAACATAGGTCATCGAAATGATCTTGGAAAACCCCAACAACAGCACGAAAGCCAGGATCTTTCGTTAAATTGATTCCTGTTCAAATTCGAACAGTGTATAACCAAAAAAAATTACTTTTACATTCAACTATTCCATTTAAATTTTGTATTACAACTACTTTGTATAATTTGGATGATAACCCTAATTGAGAGAAAGATGACCCCCTGTTGGGTGTCCATGTGCACAGCTACAAACAGAAACAGAAAAACTAAAATGCAGAAAGGATTTCAAACCTTAAAGCCAAGGCATTGTCTTCCTCTCAATTACTATCACAATTTTCACCTGCCTAATCTTCACTTTCGTCTTTTTCTTCATCACAACTCCAGCTCTTCCACATGTTTACGCTCGAATCAATAGGTTTGTTTAGACGCTATCATGTCACTATGAGCAGCTTGGTGGCCATTAAAAAATAGAAAAAATAAAACGCAAAAGAGATGTATCCCTGTCATCAAGTCATTGTCTTCATCGAGATGTTCATCGGTCACAATGATCACAATTTGGAGTCGTCTACGGAGGCTGAGGAATTGCCGGGATGGCCAAAAGTGGTTGGAATCCGCGTAAAATAATTTCAAAAAATCTTGTAGAGGTAGTGTTTGAATTGTATTTTTGATAGTGGAAATGGATTCAGCACCATCAAAAATGTCTAGGACACCTAAAATTTTGAAGTTTAACAACTATAACTTGGATTTACAAAAATCCTGGCCAGATTTTCTCTAAATATGACCAAAATTTCCATACCTTTCCAAGCAATTCCTCCGACTAGTTAAACTACCGCTCACAATTTATCGCATTGGTCTACGGTACTTTTATGGAATGGAATCTGTATTTTTTATTTTGAAGATTTTGGTTATCAGTTTGGAAAGTTTATCAACACATTTAGGTTGGTTTTGGTGTAAAAATATATATATATATATATATATATATATATATATATATATATATATATATCGAGTTGGTATAAAAACAAATTTCGTTAGTATTAGAGGTATCAGAACCTAAACTTAGATTTGATTCTCCCTCGCTAAATAAAATTTGATAGATGTATAAAAACTTATACAATTTAATTTTTTTTTAAACTGAAAGTTAAGATTTCATATTGAGTTCATTTTGGAAAGGCTTATACCATTTAGATTTTTATTAAATAGATGGTTAGGATTTCATATTGAATTCATATTTTTCATTTTCATTCAAGTAATGCAGCAAGTAGCCGCTGGCAGCATTGCGCACAAGTAAGGACAGAATCTTTTTAAATAAAACATCGAGGCAAAAACAACTGTCCTCCTGGTGTGTTTAATGTTAATGATATTAAGTGATTTTATTGCAGGTTTACCTTTCAAAATGAGCACTTATCATTCGGTTAAGCATATCATTACTCCGTCTCTAAATGGTAGAAGTCAAGAAAAATAGGAATTAACACAACCTAAAAACATTAACCTGTTATATATATATATATATATATATATGTTCTTATTTGTTTCAAAAGCTTTCGTACTTGTTCCACAGGATTTTATAATATATTTATTTTTAATATCTTGTTTGTTGAATTTTAGACTTAAATACAACGTTTGATGGCATGATTAAATTGTATTTTAAGTTAAAATAGCGATATACATTATTTGATTTTGTTTCATATAGTTTAAAGGTTTGAACATTAATTATATCGTTATAAAATTAAACCTGGCCACACCGATTACACCTGGTCTAGGTCACACCAACTCTTAGCTGAGTAGATTTCACCAAACCTAGCCTAGGCCACACCAACCCTTGGCTTACTAGAATTTTTAATATTTCTCCTACCCCACCCCTATGAGGTTTGATCCTAGGTGACCTTGTTCCTCAATCGTTGTACTAATAAAACTTGACATTAATATTTTAGTTTATATTAAAATATATAAATTTGATAAAATAAATAATAAATTTAATATAAAAATAAATCAAATTAAACCTTTAACTTTTTTTATTTTTTTATTTATAAAGTTAATTGAAAATTATTATCTTTATAAATTTTCAAATATCATTATTTTATCTATTCAATATGTTATTCATTAACATTTTTCAATTTATCATTATTCAATTTATGTTATCATTAACATGCAAATGAATTCAAACCATTTATCCTATTTAATGATGAATTACACTACCATTTAAATATTATATGTTATTCCATAATTAAATATCATTATTCAATTTATGTTATCATTAACATGTGAATGAATTCAAACCATCTCTATCAAGAATGTAAATGGATCAGGAGTTGTTTTTTGAAATTTTTAGGAAAGAGTTGTTTTTAGTGAAATTTTTAGGAAAATTTTCAGGTAGGATTTTCCGGTCTAATTCTCTAAAATCCATAAGGAATTTAGTGGAATTACTAGCTTGATGGGTAACCCATGCCCAGTTGAAGTGCCTTACTGCTTTTCCGGAGTGCTGAATCTATATATAATAAAAACCACTTTAAATAATACAAATCAAAATTTTACCTCAAATTTTTCAATTCTAGAACTGAAAAATCCAAAAAATCATATTAAAGACCACTCCAAACAAATATAACATCCTAATTATCAAAACCTAATATGGCATCAGAATTCCTGTATATACATTTGACTTTGATTAAGAGGAACATAAAAATATCATATATATGAGATTAAATATAAGTCATATATTTTATCTTTCTATATTAAATCAACACGAGAGGCATAACAATATATTAAGAATAAAATATGTACTTATTCATACACTGCGCCTACTGGGCACGTCGTATAAGCATATATGCGATGCGCGGTGGGGCTGCATGCAATCTCAGTTATTCTTAACATGGGTGAACGTGTATAGTTCAATACAGATATGAATTCACCAAAAATTATGTGTCTGCCAAAGATGTTTATAGAAAATGGTACAAATGTCAATTCAGTAGTATAAAGGTAAACAATAGTTGCCGGGACTATTTTCAAGTAGAAAATGGGACAAATGTTAATTCAATAGCATGAAGGTAATAGTATAAAGGTAGACAATAGTTTCCCGGACTATTTTCAAGAAAAAGACTTCTATGGATCTAATTAATGAATTAATTAATTAAATTATATATATATATATATATAATATAATATAATATAATATGTTTTCCATCCAGCTATATTAAATGAAATATATTTTTAATATTAAATAATAAATTCTATTATAAAATAAAACAAAAATTATATAATTTTTTATAATAAATCCATTTTTATTAGCTATAAAATGCCGGGACTATTTTCAAGAAAAAGACTTCTATGGATCTAATTAATGAATTAATGAATTAAATAATATATATATATATATGTTTTCCATCCAGCTATATTAAATGAAATATATCTTTAATATTAAATAATAAATTCCATTATAAAATAAAACAAAAATTATATAAATTTTTATAATAAATCAATTTTTATTCGCTATAAAATTTATAGCTGAAATTTAATAAATACTAAACAGAAAACATTACTACCTGTTAACGTAAAACCAATACAATACCCTAAACAAACGATTCACAGTTTACATTATTAAACAGAAGCCTCCCAAAATTTTCATCATATATCCAACTGATATGTGTTTCTGTTACATGAACCCTTATGCATATTGTAAATATGGTGTTAAAAAAATGAAGACATCAATTTCACATGCAAAAAAATTGCTAAATAATATTTTGATGGAAAACAATGAAACTTTTCATTCATGAAGATAGAAACTTCGTTAATGGCCTTCACTTATACGAAGCTTATAGATTTAATCATTATAATAATAAAATAATATCCAATAAACATGAATGGACATTCAGACATCCAAGGGATATGGGAAAAACAAGCCAGTCACCCACCACCAGTTCCGGCAGCAAGTAATCGATCAGGACGATATCGGAAGCGTCGCATGTCGGTCCAAAAACAGTAGATGGATAGCTGGGCAGCCCGGTGCAGGAGGCTTTCGAGCGGCGGGATTTGCAGGCCAGAGGGAGCGCAGTGATGACGGCTTTGTCGTGTATAAGACAACTCATGGAGCCATGGATGCCATCGTTAATCCAATATTCCCTCATTTCTCCTCTTACCCGTTTTCCGATTACACAGGAGGCCAGCCAGAAGGCGCTCGTTCGTTAATCTGCTAGAAGGATATTTTTCTATTCATGATTTTTACCATGATGACCATGGTTAAAATGGTCAAACTATATTCACCCATGGTTGAGTATGGTTGACTAAGATTGACATGGTTAACTAAGGTTTGGCTTGACTTGACCATGGTGAACATGGCTTACCAAGTTTGACCATGATGTTTTTGGGTGAGTAAAGTTGTTATATGAGGTACATGAACATGTAACATTTACTAATATGAATGTGGGATTGGAAATATGAATATATTGAACATGGTTTACTAGGTTTTACCATGGTTGGCCATCATAACTATGGTGACTATGGTTGATGAAAAATCACCATGTTTGATGTCTATGGGTGATGATAGTCAACTAAATATGCCCATGGTTAATAATGGTTAAGCATTTTCTATCATTTTTGACTAACTATGTTCAAATTGGTCAAACCATGTGCAACCATGGATAAAATGGTTTCTCATGGTTAACTATGGTTACTTAATGTTGACATGGTTGGCCATGTTGAATATGGTTTAGTAGGTTTGACCATGATATATCGGTGGCTAATGTTGATATTCTTAGTGAACATGTAACTTTTACTAATATGAATACAGAATTATTAATTTGGATATGGAGAACATGGTTTACTAAGTTTGACATGATTGATCAAGATATCCATGGGTGATTATGGTTGATGAAAGATGGCCATCATTGATCATGGTGTACCATTTAGACCATGCTTTTACATGGTTGATCATAACTGTCCCAAGTTAATCATGGTTAACTAAGGTTAACCATAGCCAACCATAGTTAAGAATGTCAATCTTGGTCAACCATACCATAGTTATGTTTGACCATAGTCAATTATAGTTGAATATAGTTAACAGTCACCATAGTCAACCATCATCAACCATCATTTACTTTGTTTTCCATGGTTGACTATAGTCAATGATGGTAAAAATGGTTAACCATAGTCAATATTAGTTAGCCATAGTTGACTATGGTCAACCATAGTTAACAATGGTCATCGTTGGTCAACTATGATTAATGATGTTAATCTCTATTTAAGCATAGTCATCAAAGTCATCCTTAGACATTCATGGTGAAGCCATGGTCAAAAGTGCTCAACATGGTCAACCGTGTTTAGAATTAAGAGTGTTGATTCGGAAAATCAACAGGTGCCATTTTTAGTTAATGTTTCGAGTCTCAAACATGATGTTTCGATGTTTCGTTTATTCTCTTGAGTATGATGTCTTGATGATGAGTCTTGTTTGAGACTTGAAACATTGACTAAAAGTGGCACCTGTGGATTTTCTAAATCAATACTCTTCAAACCCTAACCAAAAAAATCTCCAAGCAACATGTTTAGAATGGTTGAATATGGTCAATCAAGGTCACCATGGTGGAACATGGTCAACCATGGCCATCCATTGCCAACATGGAAAACCATCATCTATCATAGAAAACTCTAGTCAACCATGGTCAAATTGGTCAAACCATGTTCACCCATAGTCAACATGGTCAAACCCTACTTAACATGGCCAACCATAGTTGACCATGGGAAACTATTGTTGACCATGATAAAACATGGTCAACCATAGTCAATCATACCCTATCATAGTCAACTATAGTTAGATGTGGATAACCATAATCATCCATAGCCAAATATAAGATGACAATAATAAACCCTCATCAACCCTAACTTGAACATATTTAGCAATAGCCAACCATAGTTAAGGATGGTCTACTAGTCATTTCCATGCATGCCCACCATCAACTAGCACAAACACATTGGTAAATATGGTTTATATACAAAAATTTCTATCATTTTCCACTTTTTATTGGTGATGATGGAAGGTGGAAAATGATGTGGATAGATGTCATTCTTCACTTTTATTACTAGCACAACCACATTAATAAAGTGGTTGAAATTTGTCGTTAGGTGTCATTCTCTAACTCTTAATGCTATTGATACGAGTATGGAAGGTGGAAGGTAACATTTATCATTGTGTCTTAACCACTTTAATAATGCGAATGTGCTAGTTGATGAGTGCCATTCAAGGGGAGGATTAGTAGGCCATGGTTGACTATGATAAATATGTTAAAGTTATGGTTGGAGAGGGTTTATTATTTTTAACATATATTTTACTATGGATGACTATGGTTTTCCATATCTAACTATAGTTGACCATTATATATTACGATTAACTATGGTTCATCATGGTTGACCATGGTTACCCATAATTGACAATGGTGGACAAAGGTTTACCAAAGTCAACCATGGTGACTATTTTTTACTATGGTTGACTTACTAAACATAGTAAACATAATAAACTTAGGTTAACCTAGTAAACCTACGTCAACCTTGTTGACTATGGTTTAATAGTTTACACCGTGGTTGACTATCATTGACCTAGTAAATATTGTAAACATAAATCAACCTATTAAACCTAATAAACCATAGGTTGACTTAGTAAACCATATGTCAACATAGTTAAACTAAGTCAACCTAATAAACTTAGGTCAACCTAGTCAACTTAGAAAACCTAATAAACCTATTAAATCTAGGTCAACCTAAGAAATCTAGTAAACATAGTAAAATTTGGTCAACCTAATAAATATAGTAAAACTAGGTTAACATAGTAAACTAAGTAAACCTTGGTCAACCTAGTAAAGCTAATAAGCCAAGTAAACCTATGTCAACAAAGTAAACCAAGGTCAAACTAGTAAACCTAGTAAATCTACTAAACTTAGTCAACCTAGTAAGCATAGTAAACGCAGGTCAACATAGTAAACCTAGTAAAATTTTGTGAGTATACATCAATATAGTTAACCTATTAAACCTAGGTCAACCTATTAAACCAATTAATGCTACGTCAACACAGTAAACCTATTAAACCTAGTAAAATTAGGTAAGTCTAGTAAACCTATGTCAACCTAATACCCCTAGGTCAACTTGGTAAACCTAGTAAACTGAGGTGAACCTAGAAAACCTACTTGTAAATGGTTGAGCATGGTTGACTATAGTAGACATAATAAACATAGATTAATGTAGTAAACCTAATTCAACCTAGTAAACCTAGGTCAGCCAAGTAAACCTACATCAACCTAACAAACCTAGTAAACCTATGTTAATCTAGTAAACCTGGTTGATTATGGTTGGTTATGGTTTATTAATATGGTTGTCACATTATGACATTGTTTGTTGTTAATCATGTTGCGATGTCATTTATTGTTTGTCAAATTATAACATTGTTTCTTACTCATCACATTTGACACCATTATTTTCTCTAATTGCAACGTTGTTTGTTGTTCGTCACCTTACAACTTTAGTTGTTATTCTTCACACTATGACGTTGCTTATTTTATAATCACAGTGCAACATTAGTTGTTGTTTTTCACATTGGGAACAATATTAAAGTTAATGCTCATGGTGACCATGGCTCGCCATGACACCCATGTTGACCATTGTTGACTGTGGTTGATTTAGTAAACCTAAGACAACATAGTAACTATTGAGCTAACCATGAGAGAATATGTATTAAATAGTCCCATGCTTTCCATTCCAATGGGTGGTGCTGATATTGTACTAGGAGTCTAATGGTTAAAATATTTAGGGATGATACATTTTGATTTTCAAGAATTTTTCTTGAATTTTTTTTTGGATGGAAAGGAAATTAAATTAAGGGGTATCACAGGGAAACCTGAGAAGATAATTAGCTCTAATGGCATGAAAAATATTTTGAAGAATGAACAACGAGGGGTAATTGCACAATTATGTTCACTAGAAGTTCAAACATATAAGTCATCCATTTCTCTAGATCTCCAAAAAGTCTTGGACAATCATTCCAAGGTGTTTGAGACTCTCAAATGCATCCCATAAATTTGTGATTATGGTCATCCTATTCACTAAATTCCAGAAAGTGTTCCTCCAAAAATCAAGCCTTACAGATATCCATATGTGCAAAAAAGTGAAATTGAACATATAGTTGTAGAATTGCTAGAGGTCGGTATAATTCAACCTTGTAAAAGTTATTTCTTTGCTCCAGTAGTATTGGTGCACAAGTAGGATGAATCATGGCGTATGTATCCGATTATTGGGAGCTCAACAAGCTCACTATTAAAAATAAGTATCCCATTCCTATCATTGATGAATTGTTGGATGAATTACATGGAACAATTTACTTCACCAAGATGGATCTTCATTCAGGATATCATCAAATTAAAATGAACACTTAAGAACTTTTGAAAACAACATTTAAAACCCATGAAGGCCATTATGAATTTTTGTCATGCCTTTTGGTCTTACAAATGCAGCTTCCACATTTCAAGGTTTGATGAATTCCATTTTCAAACCCTTCCTTAAAAAAATTGTGTTAGTATTTTTTGATGATATTCTAATCTACGACAAGTCTGATCCAGGTGGATATTGGTGGCCACTCACCTATTCCACTTGGACCCTCACCATTGTTCTTTCAGTTTTTTTTTTAGTTTCCTTAATTGTAGCACAATTTACTATTTTTGGGAGTTTTTCAGGTCCTGAACTTCTGGAGCCATTTTGAGGCCCTAAACGACATTTTTTTGGTGAAATTCCTTCACCAATTCCAACAAAACCCACATTACTAACTGTACTCCTTGGAGAGATCTTTCCAATGAGGTATCATACACCTCAAATGGAGATAATATGACCAAGTTACGACCTCGAGAAGTTTGGTTCCCAACTAACCCCAATGGGGCCCATAAACTCTTGGTGTTACATCTCCTCAGGTTAGGGATTTTGTTTTTTAGTGTTTTCTCTTATTGTTCAATAATAAAAATGCCTTTGATCCTCATTGTAACTAATTTCAGAGGTATGTAACTGCCACATCTCGTCTCAAAGATAAGCTACCATCGCCCGAGCTAGTCTTATTTCCATTATCTTTGTAAACACATTTTAGTATTTGATATTAGTGAAATGAAGTGTTATTTATGCTGCATCTCTATATTTATGGTTATATCTATAATTTGTTTCTTTGCTGTTTAAATCTAGATAAGTGGTATCAGAGCAGTCTTGTCTTTCTTTGCTTTTCTTTGCATGTCCCCAATGAGGTTGGGATAGAAGAAGTTAGGGCTTGATCTGGTTGAACCTTTGCAATATTAGCCTCGAAAACCCTGATGATCACCCATGGGGGAAGAAAAAAAAGACGAGGGAGCAAGAGATCCTATCAAAATATTGCTCGAGGAGGCCCTCGAGAAATAAAGGAACGTGATGATGGATAACTTTGCCCAAATCCTTCAACAGTTGCCCATTGGCGACGCATCCACATCCAGCAGCCAGTCTGGAGGCTCCACACCTTTTCAGGTACAAGAAGACTTTGACATTTCCATATTTGAGGACAAATAGATGCAGACATAGTATATAAATGGTTAAATCTGCTAGAAGGATATTTTTCTATTCATGATTTCTCCAACCGGGAAAATATAACTTTTTCTCTTCTCAAAGCCACCTGCCACGTCAAGGACTGGTGGCCAACCTATCGTGAGCAGGAGGATGAGAGTACGACCTCACTGTTTTTAGACGCTCCCACTTGGAATTCATTACAAAATGCCATCAAGAGAGAAGAACCTGAATCCACATTCTAAATGTAAGGGGGTGTGTCTGGTGAGTGTTCGGTGTCAAATTTATTTCACTGTGGAAGGGAGGATAATTGAGCCTCTAAAAGAGAGGTAGTAGTAGCACCTTATTAGAGGTCATTCCATGGATACTTTAAGGTCATTCCATGGATAATAAAGTGTGTAAAAATAGAAATTTTGATGATCTAGGATGTGAAAGGAAAAATAAATTTCTTCCTTCTACTCTGCTTCCATTAGCACTTATTATAACATATGAGCAGAGGAAATCACCTTGGATGAAGAATAGTTCAAATCATTAATGTTTGATCTAAGAGAAGTGATGAAAAAATGATTTATCAAAGGAAACTATTTCAATTCAATTCTCTTAGGGTAATACCCCCTACTAAGGAGTCAATATGAACTCATGGAAACCATGCTTTCCAAGCCATATGGCAATACAAATGCTAAATTTTTTGAGGAAGCCTATGTCCCCCTAATATATTTTATTGGTATTATAGGAAATAAGTTCAATTGAGGAGATATAATAGTAAAATTAAAGGTGAACATAAAAAGGAATGTGAAGAGGTTCTAAGGGAACAACATCAATTTCACATTTCTTCTTATTTGCTAGAAATAATGTGTACTTTGAACTCATTCGTATATGTGCATATATTCCATATATGCGTAGCTTCTGTATATGCAAATATACAAAATTTGTGCATATACAGAAGTAGTGCACAACTTCTGTAATATGAATATACATCCTCCATATAAGCACAACTTCCATATATGCACACATCTTCTGCATATGCATAATTTCTGTATATGCACAGATTTGTTTGCATATGTGTAACTTTTATATATGTGTATATCTTCCCTATATGCACATTTACCTTATATGCACAGCTCCCATATATGCAAAAATACAAATGATAAGTTGCGCATATACAAAATACATGTGCATATACACATCGTTTGCCTCTATACGAGAGTCACACAGTTTCTATATATGTGCATCTTCTATATAGCATATCTTCCCTTTATTAGCATATATTCTGTATGTGCGCAAATTTCGTATATGTGTATATATGAAAGTTACACACATACAGAATATATGTGCATATATGGAAGTTTTTTATATACAAAGGTTAAGGTTGTGTACAAATATGTGCATATACGGAATATATACACATATGTGAAAAATATGTGCATATATGGAAGATAAACACGTATACAAAAGTTTCATATATATGAAAGTTGTCCATATAGAGAAGTTCCATATATACAAAAATTGCACATATACGAAAGATATGCGATATAGAAGATGCACATATATGGAAGTTGTGTGACTTCCGTATATGCACATATTTCGTATATGCGCATATCTTCCATATATGCGCAATTGTTGTATATGCACATATATACGATATATACACAACTATGGAAGTTACGGATATATGGTAGATCTGCACATATAAGAAATTTTTTTTCATATATAGAAGATGTGAGCATATGCAGAAGTTGTGCATATATGGAGGTCATTGTATATGCATATTACGAAAGTTGCATACTATTTCTGTATATGTGCATATACAGAAGTTGCGTATATATGGAAGATATGAACATGTATGAAAGTTTCATATATACAAAAGATATGGTTTTATGCAAAAGATATGTGCATATATAGAAGTTGTGCACATATAAAATATATGTGCATATATAGAAGTCGTGCATATACAGAAGATATGTGCATATATAGAAGTTATGTAGAACTTTAACGTTTGTGTAGGAACAACTTCCATTTTTGTGCATATTTTATATATGAAAATATTGTTTGTATATGCACATATAGGGAAGTTGCGCATGTACAAAAATTACGCGTATACGGAGGTTGTGCATGTATAATGGTTGAAGTTGGACATAAATTATGTATGTGCATCTTTCATTTGTAGTTTGCTTATGTATATATGAAACTTCCATATATGTGCAGATATGAAAGATACACATATACAAAAGTCGTGCACAACATCATCCTCCATATATATGTAGCCTCCGTATATGCCTATATACAAAAGTTGTGCATATACAAAAGATATGTGAATATATGGAAGTTGCACATATACGAAAGATATGTGATACAGAAGATGTGCGAATTTTGTATATGCACACTTTTCGTACATGCACATGTCATCCATATATGCACAACTTCGGTATATGTGCTTATTTCATATATGTCCTTGTAGTAAAAAGATGAATAATGAATTTATCACCTTGCAATGAAGAGAGAGTGAGATAGATGGATAGAGAGTAGTAAGATATAGGGGTATGTGTGAGAGAAAAAGTGGGGTGTGAGGGAGGAAAAGAAAGGGTGAGAGTGAATGGGAGAGAGTGACAAAGAAAGTGGGTAAAGAGAGAGAGTGGGAGGGAGAGAAATGTAAATATAGAGGGGAGGAAGAGAGGGAAGGAGGAAGAGAGAAAGATGGGAGTTGGAGGAAGAGATAGAGAGAGAAAGTGGAGGGGAGATTTGGGTAGGGTGATGATGGCAATGAGAGAGAGGAAGGTGGAGGGAAGAGAGGGAGTCAAAGAGAGAGGTAGATATGGAAAAAGAGAAATAAGGGAGGTAGATAGGGTGGGAGAGAGATAAATGGGGTTATAGAGGGAGGGAGGGCAAGTAGTGTAGAGGGTGGGAGGGGCATTGAGAGAGAGATAGAGAATGGGAGAGAGTGACTTTGAGAGAGGGAATGTGTTTCGTCAAAGAGAGGGGTAGAGAAAGAGAAGGATAAGAGGGTAATAGATAAATGGAGTGAATTCAAATGGACTGAAAGAGTTATTGAGTAGTTGTAGCAAGATATTAACAACTTGTGATAATTCTACTTAGTTTTCTTTGTATAACTAGATTAAATTGTTTTAAGATTATTGTGTATTGTTATCTTATTGTACAAGTCATGTTATAGGGGTGTGAAATTGAGCTTACTCCATTGAGTTATCTTTTATTAAGTTAAAAATAAGGGTTGCATGATTATAGATTTTACAAAGATTATGCCATTATGTGTCGAGCATTTTTTAAAAATTAATTTCTATATATATACAATCTCAAGGACTTCGATAACTCCTCACACAATACTTTAGAGGGTGCTAGCTTAATGGAAGAGCATCTGCCTTATAAGCAAGAAGTTGGTGGTTCGATTCCACTGTGCGCTAACATGAATTAATTAATTAATGATAATGTAGTTTATTTTAATTAAATATTTTTTATATTGATTTATTTCAATGTTGAGATATTTTGCTAGATTCATTATTTTATATCGTCTCTAAAGAAGAAAAGGTGATATTGTATTGTAATTAGATATTATTTTTTATTGTCTATAGAGAGACAATAGCTACGATTAAAGACATATTGTCTCTATAAAGACAAAAATGAATTGTCTTCTAAGAAACAATAATACTTATGTTATATATTATCTTTATAGAGACAATTTTTTAGGACAAAAATTTGATACACTCGCTTAAAGACAATATCTAAGGCAATATACAAGTCTTCTTTTGTCTCGAGTTAAGACAATTTACCCAAAAATTGTTTCAAATATTGACTTAAAACCCCCTACCTCTAGTAGTGTGGTTTAATCACCTTCAATAATAACATTACATGTTCTATAAAAATCAAGTACTTTTGAATGATATCATATTCGTTATAATATTTATACAAATTTCCATAATGTGTACTTAGCATGACAAATGTATAATTGTTTATACAATGATAATGATTGCAAGAAATTTTTTGGAGAAGTTAAAATCAAAATTCATCTGTCGATGCATTTTGAACCATCTAGCATGGTTCATCATCAAGAAAATATGGGGAATCATATCATGGCATCAAATTAAATATGGATAGTGATGTAGAGAATTAAATTTTGAACGTTAGAATCTAACAATTAGTTTGGACTAGAAATTATTATTTATTAATAAAAAATATTTTAATATAATGAAAGTGATCGTTAGAACATAACTATTAATTAAGATATTTTTTTTAATAAATTATAATTCCATAATTAAATAAAATTATTTAAAATTAAATAGATTAATATTTTTGGTCATATTTAAATAATACATTAAGATCAAACTTGGATAAACTAAGTTAAAATAAATAGGTAAATATTTAATTTTGAATAAATAGATAAATAATTTATTTATTTATTAATGTTTTGAATAAAAATAAACATATTTGCTTTTATTCAAAACTTAAATAAATAAAGTTAAGTCTCACTAGCACAATCGGTTCACGATGAGCCTCCTTAACAAGGCAACCTAGGATCAAACTTCACAAAAGTTGTTGTGCCTATGCTAGGGGGATGACACATGCTAAAATCCAATCAGCTTAGGGCTGGTGTGGCCTAGGCTGGGTGCGATCCCTAGATGACTTTCTAAAATCCAGTCAGCTTAGGGATAGTGTGGCCCAAGCTGGGTGCGATCCTCGGATGACTTTGACAGCTTAGATGCCCCTGGGTTTTGGTTTCTCAAGTTAGCTTAGGGTTGGTGTGGCCTAGGTCAGGTGTGATCCCCGAATGACTTTGACAAGCCACAGGTCTAAGTCTAGAAAATCAATGACAACTTGACAAAAAAAAGAAATCTTTAATAAACAAACAAACAAATAAATAAACAAAATATGTATTTACTCACAAATCTATTTATCCAAAACTCTATATTTATATATTTAGTTCAAAATATCTATTTATGTAGTCGATACTTAAATAAATAAATAAAATATTTATCTATTTATTCAAAATTAAATATTTACCTATTTATTTGACCTTAGATTATCCAATTTTGACCTCAATGTATTATTTAAATATGACCAAAAATATTATTATATTTAATTTTGGATTTTTTTAATTATATTTTAATAAAAATAAAATAAATTCTTAATGCGTACTTTCATTATATCAATTTTTTTAAAAATTATAGATTATTAAAAATAAAATAAATTCTTAATGTTTACTTTCATTATATTAATTTTTTTTATTAAGAAATAATAATTTCTAGTCAAAACTAACTGTTAGATTCTACCTTTAGAAATTATTTCTCTACATGGTTATTCATATTTAATCTTGATGTCATGATATGATTCTCCATCTTATCTTAATGATGAACCATGATGAACCACACATGGATTTTGATATCATATACTTCAAAATTTTTTATGCAATCAAGAAAATGATAATGATAATAATGATATTTATAAGAAATTAATAATAGTTTAATTAGGAAAAAAAATGTACAAACTTCCATAATGTATGCTTACCATAAGGAATGTATAATTATTTGTGTAACTGTAAGAAATTAATAAAAAATAGTAATAATTGAATTATAATTTTTTATTTATTTTTTAGGTGTTACATATTGCAAATAGATTTTATAAAGTAAAATACCTTTGAGTAAATATAGTATTAAAATTATAAAATTAATATATATGGCTAATTTTTTTTAGGTGTTACATATTACAAATAAAATTTATAAAGTAAAAATCCCTTTCATAAATATAGTATTAAAATTATAAATTTAAAATATATATAGATATATATGGCATAAATATTCGGTGTTGTATGGTGGTTTAGTCTCTACATAGAAGTTGAAAAAAATTATAATGAGTAGTCGAATTTAATATGAGAAAAGACACTTTTCATTTACTTATAATTAAAGTAAAAATAAATTTCAATGTTGTGAAAAACAAGTTGATCTGAATAGTTATCAATTGTAAACTATGTATGGACATTATTATAATCAGTCTTGATTCATTTTAAATTTGGTTCTATCAAGCAAGTAGATGGATCAAACCTCTTTTCACTCTAAAAGAAATTTGCACCTCAAGAGAGAGTTAAGATGAATCTATGTTGGTAAATATTAATTTTTAATTAATAAAATATAAATAACTACTTTTATTAAAATTA
Source organism: Pinus tabuliformis (assembly GCA_031772625.1). Classification (NCBI taxonomy): domain Eukaryota; kingdom Viridiplantae; phylum Streptophyta; class Pinopsida; order Pinales; family Pinaceae; genus Pinus; species Pinus tabuliformis. The sequence goes on from CM062805.1 coordinate 393,957,292, forward strand.
TTTATTTATTACAATTAAACTAACTCATCACTATTAATCAAGAAACCACATCAATTAAAATAATTTATTAATAATTTACTTCAAATATTACTTAAATATAATTTGAAATCTTTCTATAAAACTAAAATATAATTTTTAACTAATATTAATTATAAAAAAAAATCAATATCTGGTTTATCATTAATAAACTCCTCACCCCTCTCATTTCAACAATTATAATGAATCTCGGAAACAAAAACAACTAATTTTTAAAAGGAATGAATCTCGAAAACGCAAATAACTAGTTTTTAAAAGAGGTACTCGAACTCTTAGATGAAATGGTCTTTTTCATGATTTTTTTTTGGTTAATTTTAACCAAAATTAAGGAGATATTTTTAGAAACTAGAGTTTGAGTTTTTTAACCTATAGAATTAGAGTGCCTAGGGCTTTTCAAGTTGATGAATCCATTTATGCATTCACAAATACATTTTAAACAACAAAAAATCACATTCTTTCTTGAAATTATTGTGTCAAATAATTTTTTTTTTTAATCCATTGAGGTTGACCTCTCAATATTTAAAAACTTATGAAAACAATTTTCGCAATACTATTAAAATGATTTTCTTCCTCAATGTTTATTTTGGAAAAAAATCCACAATTATCAATAATTAGTCATACTAATAATTTTTATTACATCTTTATTCATTACATTTTAACTTAATTTTATTTTTAAGATTCAAAATTTCACACCCTTTTAATAATTTATTATATATATTTTGCGAGAACAAAATGTTAATCCTTCTAAACACATAAACAAGCCAAGAAGTAATAAAACTTTATATTTCAACCAATAGCTAGAGTTTAGTTACCTTATCCAATAAAGTAATAAAATGAATAAAAAACAAATGGATCATTGAATATTGAGACATAAACATAATTCAATGGAGTTCACTTATATTATAAAATGACTATCCCTTGGTTGACCATTGTGAAACATAGTTAAACATAGTGATATTTGGTCAACCATAACTAACGATAAAGAATAAGATTAGCCATGATAAACATGCTTGTATATGGTAAACCAAGGTCATCATGGTCAAATTGGTCAAAGAATATTCACATATGGTTAACATCTTTTCCCATAGTGAAAATGGTCAGCCATGGTCATATTTGGTCAGGCATAGCTAACCATTAATAATAAGATCAACCATGGTGACCATTGTCAAGATGGCCACACATGTTCAACTAAGGCCCAACATGGTCAAACCATGTTCAACATGACAAACCATGGTTATCATGGTTAAATTTCTCAAACTATGTTCACCCATGGTTGAGTATGGTTGGCTAAGATTGACATGGTTGACTATGGTTGAGCTTGATTTGACCATGGTGAACATGGTTTACCATGTTTGACCATGATGTTTATGGGTGACTAAATTTGTTATATCGGGTTCATGAACCTGTAACATATACTAATATGAATATAGAATTGGAAATATGTATATGGTGAACATGGTTTACTAGGTTTGACCATGGTTGACGATGATGATTATGGGGACTATGGTTGATGAAAAATCACTGTGGTTGATGTCTATGGGTGGCCATGGTAACCAAAGATGCCCATAGTTAATGATGGTTAAGCACTTTTATCATGTTTGATTAACTATGTTAAAATTGTTCAAACCATGTTCAACCATGGTTAACTATGGTTAACTAAGATTGACATGGCTGACCATGGTGAATATGGTTTAGTAGGTTTGACCGTGATATATATCGTTGGCTAATGTTGATATTCTTAGTGAACATGTTGATATATTCTTAGTGAACATGCTGATATATCGCAAGTTTTACTCTCTTTTTACACTGTGGGAAAACTCTACACTGTGGGAAAACCTATCCTAACTCAGTTATCAAACTTAATTTGTTTAATTTATAGATATATAATATTTTGATTGATTAAAATTTTGTAGTTTTATGTAATTTATTTGGGTTATAATAAATTAATTTTTTATATTATTTTAGATAATTTGTTTAATTTATAAAAACAATTGTTTATATAATTTAATAATGACTATATTTTAATTTAAAAAAAAAATCAAATTTTAGTTTTTAAAAATATCTGTTTTAATTTTTGTTAAAATTAGTAATGATAAAAAGTCATGAAAAAACTATTTAGTTTACAAGTTAGACTATGCCTTTTAAAAAGTAGTTGTTTGTGTTTCGAGATTCATTCCATTTAAAAATTAATTGTTTGTGTTTTCGAGATTCATTATAATTGTTGAAATGAGAGGGCTAAGGAGTTTATTTTAATGATAAAGGAGATATTGATTTTTTTATAATTATTATTAATTAAAAATTATATTTTGGTTTTATAGAAATATTTCAAATGATATTTAATTAATATTTGAAGAGTGAAATTCTACTTTTTGTAAATTATTAATAAATTATTTTAATTGATGTGGTTTTAGTTTACAAGCAATAACACAACAATTGCTTTTACCCATTAAAAAATGAGTTATGATAAGTTTTACCACCTTCCTTAAAAGAAAAAAAATAAAAAATAAAATTGTAATAAATAACTTTAATAAAAGTAGTTATTTATATTTTATTAATTAAAAATTAATATTTACCAACATAGATTCATCTTAATTCTCGATCTATGAAGCCGGATAAAATCTCTTGAGGTGCAAATCTCTTTTAGAGTGAAAAGAGATTTTATGATAAGTTTTACCACCTTTATTAAAAGAAAAACAAATAAAAAATAAAATTGTAATAAATAGCTTTAATAAAAGTAGTTATTTATAATGATTTTGCTATGGCCGCTGGTACAGAGGTAAGCCTTGACAATTCAAAAGTTTTCTTTTTTAACACTGACATTGCTATTCAAAGACATCTTACCAGAATTCTAGGGTTCCGAAGGGATCCGTTACCCTCTAAGTACCTTGGAATGCCCCTTACAAACAAATCTCTAAGAAGGGGAGTGTGGGAGCTGATCATTAAGAAACTTTAGGATAAGGTTAGGAAATGGACAAGCAGATCTTTAAATTTAACAGGGCACCTTGTGCTCACAAAATCTATCCTGCAGGCCATACACATTTTCATGATGTGAGCTCTTCTTGTTCCTAAAGGAGTTTGACAACAGATTAGGAACATTCAAAGAGATTTTCTTTGTGGCAAATGGGAAGCGAAAAAGAAATGGGCTTGGTAGCTTGGGATAAGCTATGCAAACCTAAGGCCCATGGAGGTTTGGGGCTTCATGACCCTGAAACCCTCAGCAGAGTTTCAGGTGCAAAGCTTTGGTGGAGGTGGCTCAAGGAAACGGCAACCCCATGGGCCAAGCTTTGGAAATAGAAATATGCAAAAAATTGGTAGGAGAGGGATCATATTCGAATGTCTGGGCTTATCAAGGGCTCCCACATTTGGAATCATGCTTGGGAAAATAGAGGCATTGTCCAGCAGCACAGCGTCTGGGAGATCTGAGATGGGAACTTGGCAAGATTCTGGGAGGACAACTGGCAGCAAGAACCAAACCTGTTTAGGGAAGAACTAACCGATCTCAAGAATGACACTGACAACAAATGTCTATGCATGGTAAGTGACTTCTGGGAGCAGGCAAGGAACAATGGAAAATGGAGAATATGGAAGGATCTAGGCTACAGGGAAGAGAGCCCTTTGAAAGCTCAGGCAAACTCTCTCGCTATAGACTTGGAACAAAGGAAGATTTTGGTTTCATCCTCGCCCGAGCAACTAAGATGGGGAAGAAACACAGAAGGTAACTTTAACCTCAAAGAAAACAAACAAATAGCCCTAGGGTACGATCATCAAAACCCGAGGAAGGCATTGAAGAACCTTTGGTAGCACCCACATTGGATGAAAATAAAGCTGTTCATGTGGTTATTTCAACAAAAGAAAATTCTAACTTGGGAAAATATTCTGAAGAAAGGTTTTGTTGGCCCATCCAAATGCTATCTGTGTGGTACACAAGAGGAGATGATGGAATACTTACTCAACATTTTCCCCTTCACCTCAACATTGTGGGATTGTGTGGCCTCAGTATTAAGGAAAGCTGACAGGGATGGCCTCAGTATTACCAACACTTTGAGGAATTGGAGAAGGGACTTCTCAGGCAATGAGATCATCAACAACGCTTGGACTCTGGTTCCAAGCTTCTTAATCTGGGACGTATGGAAAGAACGTAATGACAGGATCTTTAAGAGCAAAACTGACTCATCCCAAGACACTATTGTACAGATATTAAGACAGCTCAAAGATACTGTTGGTGCCATGTTACAGAGACCTCCTAAGAACCCAACTCTGCCCCAGGACACTCGTATACTGCTACAGTCGGGTCTCCATTCGCTAGTTCCTTAGAGCATACACAAGGATGTGAGCTGGATAAATGTTGGTAAAGACTTTTGGCAACCTCCTCCTCATGGTTTCTTTAAAATTAACATAGATGGAGCCTCTAAAGGTAACCTAGAGATGGCTGGTTTTGGTGGGATTATCAGAGATGAGCAGGGGTGCATAAAAGACATCTTTCATAGTCATCTGGGAATTGCCACAAATAACATGGCAGAGCTCATGGCCTTAGAGCAGTGCTTGGAAATACTAATTGAGTCAAATTCTCATAATGTCATCATTGAAGCAGACTGGAATTGGTTATTAATGTGACAAAGAAGATCTGGAATGGAAAAGCACCTGGAAAAGTATCAAAACATTGGCGAATTTTGTAGGTCTTTCAGTGCATTCACTCCCACCTACAAACCCTAAGAATGACCGGCTTTGTTCATGTGCAAAGAAACGCCAATATGCTAGCTGATCGTCTGGCGAATGAAGGAGTGTCTTGTAAAGAAATTTACAACAAGTATGCATGGGACTCCACACCCTTGGGGACATTGCGTGAGGATTGTCAAACACAAGCAGACAAAGACATGGAAAACTTCCAAACTATTAGGACTGAACAAGAAGGAAGACTAGTGGAAGCAGGAAAAAGCGGAAATGTAAGTCATTTTTAACCGGTGATGTCAAAAAAAAATAAAAAAAATAGGGAGAAGATAAATGCTTAAAACAAAGCTTTCCACTGGGGAGAGGCACTTGGTAAACAACAGGCCTCTTAGGAGGTCATTGGCCACGGATCTTGACAACCTTTGTAATCAAATGGTCATCTGGTGGAAAAGAAATCGAAGGTTAACCACCAAAGCGGACCTGATGCTCTTTAGTTCAACAGTTTATAATCCTCATTGGTTCCGAAAAGGAAATTAAAGACCGTGCAGGTTTCTGCTCCAATATCTCAGAGGACCACCAAATCAACCATCTGGTTCTATTAGTAATCGAAGCTTAAGTTTCAAAATGGACCCAAACATTTATAACCCAATGGCTCACAATAATTATCGGGTCTGTGAACCAAGTAAAAGGAGCGCATGTTTCGAGACGATATTGTTTGTGATCGTTGGATCTCACGAGAACTTAGATGGTTTTGGGTTATGCAGTTGGTTACCCTTCATAGGGTTAGCCCTTGTTGATCCCTACACCGTAAAGCCATGTAACATATGTAATCTTTCTTGTGATTAATAGAAGGCTCCACTCTTATTTGACCCAAAAAAAAAGTAGTTATTTATATTTTATTAATTAAAAATTAATATTTAACAACACATATTCATTAACTCTCGATCTACCACTCTTTGAGAGAGGTCAATCTTTTGACGCGCAGATCTCTTTTAATTTTAATCCATCTCCTTGTTTGGTAGATCGAGATTTAAAATGAGCCTAAACTCATTATAATAATGTCCATATATAGTTTACAAATGATAACTATTGAGATGAACTTGTCTTTCACAACATTGAAATTCCCTTTTAATTTGACTATTCATGATAACTTTTCTCACTTCTATGTAGAGACTAAACTATGATACAACACTTATTATTTATGCCATATATATATATATATATATATATATTTTTACTTTATAGAATTTATTTGTAATATGTAACACCTAAAAAATAAGAAAATTATAATTAAATTATTACTATTTTTTTATTAATATCCTACGGTTACATAAATAATTATACATTCCTCATGGTAAGCATACATTATGAAAGTTTGTATAAAAAAAATCCCTAATTAAACTATTATCATTTTCTTATAAATATCATTGTCATTATCATAATTTAGGCTTTTGTGATTTCTGTCTTGATTGCATAAAAAAATGAGAAGAAGATGACATCATAATTCATCTATGGTTCATCATGGTTCATCATTAAGACAAGATGGAGAATCAGATCATGACATCAAGATTAAATATGAATAACGATGCAGAGAAAGAATTTCTAAACGTTAGGTTTGATTCTAGGTTGCCTTGGTAAGGAAGGTCATCCTCAACCGGTTTTGCTAGTGAGATTAGCTTTATTTATTAAAGTTTTGAATAAAAATAAATGTGTTTCATTTTAGTAAAAACTTTAATAAATAAATAAATAAATTATTTATATATTTATTCAAAATTAAATGACCTCAATGTATTATTTAAATATGACAAAAAACATTAACCTATTTAATTTTAAATAATTTTATTTAACTATGAAATTATAATTTATTAAAAAAAATTCTTAATTAACAGTTATGTTCTGACGATTACTTTCATTATATTAAAATATTTTTTATTAATAAAAAATAATTTCTAGTAAAAAAAAATTGTTACATTCTAACGTTCAAAAAATAATTCTCTACATCGGTACCCCTATTTAACCTGATTCCATGATATAATTCCCCATCTTGTCTTGATGATGAACCATGCTAGATAGTTTGAAACGCGTCGATAGATGAATTTTTATTTGAACTTCTCTGAAAAATTTATTGCAATCATTATCATTGTATAAACAATTATACATTCCTCATGCTAAGTACATGTCATGGAAGTTTGTATAAATATTGTAATGAATATGATATCATTCACCCCTACTTGATTTTTATTGAACAGGTAATGTTATTATCAGAGATCATTAAACTACACTACTACAGATAGGGTGTTTTAAGATAATATTTGAAACAAATTTTGGGGTAAATTGTCTTAACTTCTGACAAAAGAAAAATTGTATATTGCATTAGATATTGCCTTTAAGCGAGTGTCTCAAATTGTTGTCTTAAAAAATTGTCTTTATAAAGATAATATATAACACAATTATTATTGTTTCTTAGAAAAAAATTCATTTTTGTCTTTATAGAGACAATATGTCTTTAATCGTAGCTATTGTCTCTCTAGAGGCAATAAAAAATAATATTGAATGACAATACAATATCACTTTTTTCTCTTTAGAGACAATATAAAACAATGAATCTAGAAAAATATCTCAACATTGAAATAAATCAACATAAAAAAGATTTAATTAAAAATAAACTACATTATCATCAATTAATTAATTCATGTTAGTGCACAGTGGAATCGAACCACCAACCTCTTGCTTATAAGGCAGATGCTCTTCCATTAAGCTAGGACCCTCTAAAGAATTGTGTGAGGACTTATCGAAGTCCTTGAAATTGTATGTATATAGACAATAATTTTTAAAAAAATGCTCGACACATAATGGCATAATCTTTGTAAAATCAATAATCATGCAGCCCTTATTTTTAACTTATTAAAAAATAACTCAATGGAATAAGCTCAATTTCAAAACCTTGTAACATGACCTATACAATAAGATAATAATACACAATAATCTATAAACAATTTAATCTAGTTATACAAAGAAAACTAACTAGAATTATCACAAGTTGTTAATGTCTTGCTACAACTATTGAATAACTCTTTTAGTCCATTTGAATTCACTCCATTTATCTATTACCCCATAATCCTTATCTTTATCTACCCCCCTCTTTGGTGACACACATTCTCTCTCTCAAAGTCACTCTCTCCCATTCTCTATGTCTCTCTCAATGCCCCTCCCACCCTCTACACTACTAGCTCTCCCTCCCTCTTTAACCCCCTTTCTCTCTCTCCCACTTTCTCTACCTCCCTTATTTCTCTTTGTCCAAATATGTATCTCTCTTGCACTTCCTCCCTCTCTCTGTGCACTCCACCGTCCTCTCTCTCATTACCACCATCCCCCTACCCAACTCTCACCCTCCACTTTCTCTCTCTATCTCTCTCTCTTCCTCTCACTCCTATATTTCTCTCTTCCTCCTTCCCTCTCTTTCTTCCCTCTCTGTTTACCTTTCTCTCCCTCCCACTCTCTCTCTTTACCCACTTTCTTTGTCACACTCTCCCATTCACTCTCACCCTTTCTTTTCCTCCCTCATACCCCACTTTCTTTGTCACATTTACCCCTATCTCTTGCTACTCTCTATCCGTCTATCTCACTCTCACTATTATTTACAAGGTGATAAGTTTCTTATTTTTCTTTTTACTGCAAGTACATATACGAAAGAAGTGCATATACCAAAGTTGTGCATATATGGAAGACATGTGCATATACGAAAAGTGTGCATATACAGAAGTCGCACATCTTCTGTATCACATATCCTCTATATATGTGCAACTTCCATATATGCACATATCTTTTGTATATGCACAATTTTTGTATATATGCATATAAGGAAGATATAGACATATGCATTTACGGAGGCTATGTATATATGGACGATGAATTTGTGAACAACTTCTATATATGTGTATCTTTCGCATATGCAAATATATGAAAGTTTCATATATACATAAGAAACCTATAAATGAAAGATGCACATATACATAATTTATGTGCAACTTTAGCCATTGTATATGCACAACCTCTATATATCCGTAACTTCCCTATATCCACATATACAGAATATATTTTCATATATAAAAGATGCACATATACGAAATTTGTGCCTACACGAAGGCTAAAGTTCTACATAACTCCTGTATATGCATATATCTTCCATATATGCACATATCTTCCGTATATGCACGATTTCCGTATAGGCACATATCTTCTATATATGCACAACTTTTGTATACGCACATATCTTTTGCATATGCTCATATCTTCTATATATATGCAACTTTTTTATATGTTTATATCTTCCGTATATATGCAACTTCTGTATATACACATATATGGAAGCTGCACATATACAAAAGTAGTGTGCAACTTTCGTAATATGCATATACAACAACCTCCATATATGCGCAACTTTTGTACATGCGCACATCTTTTGTATATGAAAAACTTTCGTATATGTGCATATCTACCATATATCCATAACTTCCATAGTTGTGTATATACGGTAGATATGTGCATATATGAAATTTGTGCATATACAGAAGACATGCACACATACAAAATATGTGCATATACAGAAGTCGCAAAACTTCTATATATTCGCAAAACTTCCACTTGGTTCTGCTGCATCCTCCTCTTTGATGGGTACAAGCGTATGTTTGATCCCATCTTTGACAAATTTATAACAATTCGTCTTCCCTTCGTGCGTCACCTTCCGATCATACTGCCATGATCTCCCTAGCAGTATATGGCACATGTCCATTGGCATAATATCGCAGACCACCGTGTCTTGGTATTTGCCAATGTGAAATTCAACCTCGCACTGTTCATCAACTAATAGCTGGTGGCCTTTCTGTAGCCACGACACCTTGTAAGGTGTGGGATGTTTAAGCCGCTTCAATCCCAGCTTTTCCACCATTTCGGTGGCAACTAAATTGTCTGTACTTCCGCTGTGTATAATCAATTTGCAGCACTTTCCATGTGATTTGCAAACTGTTCGAAACAACGCCTTTCGCTGGGTCTGTTCAGCCATCTCCTTGGTTGGCTTCAACAACACTTTGTTCAAAATTAAAGCCTCTCCTGTTTCTGCCACGTTTTCTATCTCTCGGGGCTGTGCTTCAACTTCCTCAGGCTGCGCAACAAATTCTCCCCTCTGGCCAGCGTGCTCAGCTTTCGTGCATTCGAAGGATCTGTGCCCCCACTTATGGCACCTGTAGCACTGGACATTAGTCCCCCTTCCGCGACCATTTCCTCTTCCCCGTTGATATGGCCGCCCTCCTCTAGTGCTATCTCCCTTCTCTGCTGTCCCTGAAGCTCTCGAACTGCTGCCTTCTTTGTTGTTAGTGGCAGTTCTTCCTTTGCCGTAGGACTGTCCTCGTCCTCTGCCATTTCCTCGCCCTCTCCTGTTATTCTGTTTCCTGTTAATTTTCTCTTCAGCCTTTACAACACTCTTAAAGGCCTCTTCTATATTTCGGGGAGAGAGAATACTGATCTCGTCCAATATTTCCAACCTCAAGCCATTCACGTACCTCGCTGTTTTTTCTGGAGTATCATCCGTATAACCAGCACGTAAATTTACTCGATAAAACTCCTCTGTGTACTCCTTTACAGTCATACCTTTCTGCCTTAAATTCTGTACTCGTCGATAAAGTTCAACCTGGTAGTCTTTAGGCAAAAATCTGCCCTTCAGCTTTGCCACCATTCTTGGCCACTTTCTTATTGGCAACTTGTTCATTCGTCTCCTGTCCGCTTGGACACTATCCCACCATAAGGCAGCATGTCCTTTTAACTTAGTCACAGCAAATCTAACACTTTTGTCCTCAATGATCTCCTCACTTTCAAAATACTTGTCTAACTCACTTACCCAATCCAGCAAAACATCGGTGGATAGACTGCCATCATAGTTAGGGATCTCAAGTTTAGGTTTGCTGCTAGCTAACAGTACCGATCTCAACAGTCTTAACTTCGGGGCTTCTTCCTCTGACCCATCTGTAGCGGTTGCTGCCTCGTCTTCACTATCATCCCCAAGTTCCAGGTCTCTTCGCCTACCACCCTCTACTGCTTCCAAGCGAGCAGTAAGGATTCTCAACTGTTCTCTCAAGCCCTCGTCTGCTACTCTGCATGCACCTCTTCCTCGTCCTCGTCTTTGTACTTCCATCTTCCCCTGTTTCCTTAAAAACCTGGCTCTGATACCACTTGATGGGGCCAGCCCACGTGGTCCGGCCGTCAATGCGCTGATGTGTTATGTGACCGTAATGAATATAATAATAAAATGAATTTTGGATATTTATGTTGGTTGATTTGTAATATGCGCTGTATTGATTTTGGGTTACAGTGATTTGTACCTTGGTGGCTTACCCGTTGAACACCTGTCCCTTCCCGGGATTCTACGAACCCGCCCAGGTTTGGGGTTTTTACTCCTTCGCGCTCATTTGTTTCTCGTTGTTTCTCCCGGTCATTTGCTCTGCGAGCTCTGCAACTTCGGTGGTTTTGGTTATGGTTTTCTGAGGCTTGTCTGTACGGTTTGCTGGTTGTGAGCTCCTGGTTACCTTGTCAATTTCGGTCGTTTAGTTCTCAGCCTGGTATGCCTCTGCTCTTCCGGCAATTTATTAAAGCTCTGGTAAGTTTAGCATGGCTCTATTCCTCGGCTTGCATGTTGGCTGTTACAGTGAATTGGGGTTTTATTTTTAAGGGTCCCCGCCTCTGTGTGTTGCTATCTGTGTCTCGTGAGCAGTTACAGTTGCTCTGTTATTGGTTTCCGCCTCTGTGTGTTGCTGTCTGTATCTCGTGAGGGTTTAAGTTATACGATAGCTGTGTAATGCTTGATATTTCTTTCAATATTGGTTCAGCCTTTTCCACAGACTTCGGCAATCCGGTAGCGGCGTTCTCCGTTGGGTTCTCTGCCAACTCGTCCGGTAAGTCTTTGTTTTATGCCGGATATTTGCAGTCCTCCTTTACCTGTATCTGATGTCTTGGCTCCTTCGTGAGCAGGAGGGTCATCTCGTGGTCGAATGGTGGCTATGGTTCGCCGGACAGGTATGGTGCCATTATGGTTCGCTTCTCGTTCTCTTCAGTTTCTTTTTAACTTTGTTGGTACTGTTACTTGGAGCCTAACCACTCTTGGTCGCTCTCTTGCAGGTGAAACCGTTCGAGGGTTTCGGTGTTTGAGCTCTCAGCTGTTCGGGCAAACACGGGTAGCTTCTCTGTTGTTTGGTAGCTTGATTGTAGGGGTGTTTCGACTTTATTGGCTGAACTTTGTTTGCTGGCCTTAGGCTGCTCTCTGTCTGTACTTAGCTTTCTTTGGTCGTTGGGCACGACGTTGGCTGTGGTTCTGGGTCCTACGGGAATTGGCTTCTGTTTGCTGTTAGGGTTGATTACCCACGACTGTGAATTGAGTCCAGTCTTCTACTTTGGACAGTATGTAAATGTATGATGAATTTGGGCGACTGTATTATTGTAACCATATGAATTTAATGATGGAATAGATTAGACTTGCGTTTGTAATTTTCACATACCTGTTACGAGGTCTTTTAATTATCTGGTTATATTGATTTGTGCTGTTACTTGTCATCCAACTGGTTTATCTTCTTCTCTGGGTCCAGAACCTGTAGCAGTACATTCGACAGTATTCTTATAATAACTTATTAGCAAAGTTATACAACCATTGAGGACACGGTAGGATTGTATGTGCACAGAATGTTTATATTACTCTCTCTGTTTATTTTCATACACAGTCGAACCCTGTAATGGGCTTGTTTCTCTCCTTTAGTAGCACTGTTTTCAAACGGTTTTATAACTGCTATTAGTTTGTGTTGTTGGTTACATCAGTTGTATCTTATGTGGAACTTCTTCATAGCTGGCTAGCACATTTTCTTTTCATGATTTTACAACAGTAATATAACTGTTTGGAAACAAACGATTCTAACTAATTACTACTGCTCCTAATTAAAAGTCATTACATTATTCTTAGGCAACTTAAAAAAAAGAAGAAGTAAAATAAAATAAAGACAGATATACTATCCATCCAGCGAACTGTGTTCTTTGTCCTTTTCAGAAACCATGTCAACCTTGCTTCTGTCTTTGCCCTGTTAGCCAGATGCTCCTGCATCAGTTAAGCACTTTTATCATGTTTAATTAACTATGTTAAAATTGGTCAAACCATGTTCAACCATGGTTAACTATGGTTAACTAAGATTGACATGGCTGACCATGGTGAATATGGTTTAGTAGGTTTGACCGTGATATATATTGTTGGCTAATGTTGATATTCTTAGTGAACATGTTGATATATTCTTAGTGAACATGCTGATATATCACAAGTCTTACTCTCTTTTTACACTGTGGGAAAACCTATCCTAACTCAGTTATCAAACTAGCAATGAGGACAATTACTTTTCGCCTTACCGTGAATACAAGCTGACTCATCATTATTATTCAAGGAAAACCACACCAATTAAAATAACTCATTTTCACTCCTACCAGGTACCTCTAGTTCTTGGGAGTAATCTGTTTCCTTACGTTCGGGGAAGATGAGCTCTTAACCAAGCAAAAACAATTTTTGGGATTAACTTTCTTCCTTACGTCCTAGAAAGATAAAATCTTAGCGAAACAAAAACAATTTTAAAACATACTCCAACCCTCCTAAATTTTACTTTAACAAAATAAAACTCTACTTTTTGATTAAAATTAATTAAAAATAAAAATAATAGCATTTTTGAGCGATCGAAAACTCGCTAATACGATGTATACGCGTCTAACTATTTGTAGCGTAGAAATAAGCAGAATGTCCAATGTCCAGACGTAACAAGCATGCTTTCCCGAATAAATAGCACAACGTACAAAACCATCGTGCATATGGGCAGCGTAAAGGAGATCACAAATGAAATAAATGACAGATACGGCTTTCCTAATGTGGATTTTGATAAAGGACATGTTGTTTTTAAGACCATGGGACAGATGTTAACCCAATGGTAGACAATATTATTAATATATATATATATATATATATATATATATTTTCAATTCAACTATATCTAATTAAATATAATTTTAGTATTAAATAAAAACAATAGATTCCATTATAAAATAAAACAATAAAACAATAGATTCCATTATAAAACAATAAAAAGCAATAGATTCTATTATAAAAACTATTTCCTTTACAAGTCAGACTATGCCTTTTAGAAGTAGTTGTTTGTGTTTGTGAGATTCATTCCTTTTAAAAATTAGTTGTTTGTGTTTTCGAGATTCATTATAATTATTGAAATGAGAGGGCCGAGGAGTTTATTTTAATGATAAAGGGGATATTGATTTTTTTATAATTATTATTAATTAAAAATTATATTTTAGTTTTATATAAATATTTCAAATTATATTTAATTAATATTTGAAGAGTGAAATTCTACTTTTTGTAAATTATTAATAAATTATTTTAATTGATGTGGTTTTAGTTTACAAGCAATAACACAACAATTGTTTTTACCCATTAAAAAATGAGTTATGATAAGTTTTACCACCTTCCTTAAAAGAAATAAAAAATAAAAAATAAAATTGTAATAAATAACTTTAATAAAAGTAGTTATTTATATTTTATTAATTAAAAATTAATATTTACCAACATAGATTCATCTTAACTCTCGATCTATCAAGCCTTCAGAGGGATAAAATCTCTTGAGGTGCAAATCTCTTTTAGAGTGAAAAGAGATTTTATGATAATTTTTACTACCTTTATCAAAAGAAAAACAAGTAAAAAATAAAATTGTAATAAATAGCTTTAATAAAAGTAGTTATTTATAATGATTTTGCTATGGCCGTTGGTACAGAGGTAAGCCTTGACAAATCAAAAATTTTTCTTTTTTAACACTGACATTGCTATTCAGAGACATCTTAGCAGAATTCTAGGGTTCCGAAGGGATCAATTACCCTCTAAGTACCTTGGAATGCCCCTTACAGACAAATCTCTAAGAAGGGGAGTCTGGGAGCCGATCATTAAGAAACTTTAGGATAAGGTCAGGAAATGGACAAGCAGATCTTTAAATTTAATAGGGCGCCTTGTGCTCACAAAATCTATCCTACAGGCCATACCCATTTTCATGATGTCAGCTCTTCTTGTTCCTAAAGGAGTTTTACAACAGATCACGAACATTCAAAGAGATTTTCTTTGTGGCAAAGGGGAAGAGAAAAAGAAATGGGCTTTGGTAGCTTGGGATAAGCTATGAAAACCTAAGGCCCATGGAGGTTTGGGGCTTCATGACCACGAAACCCTCAGCAGAGTTTCAGGTGCGAAGCTTTGGTGGAGGTGGCTCAAGGAATCGGCAACCCCATGGGCCAAGCTTTGGAAACAGAAATATGCAAAAAAATGGCAGGAGAGGGATCATATTCGAATGTCTGGGCAAGGTCTCCCACATTTGGAATCATGCTTGGGAAAATAGAGGCATTGTCCAGCAGCGCAGCTTCTGGGAGATCTGAGATGGGAACTTGGCAAGATTCTGGGAGGACAACTGGCAGCAAGAACCAAACCTGTTTAGGGAAGAACTAAGCGATCTCAAGAATGACACTGACAACAAAGGTCTATGCATCGTAAGTGACTTCTGGGAGCAGGCAAAGAACAATGGAAAATGGAGAAAATGGAAGGATCTAGGCTATAGGGAACAAAGACCTTTGAAAGCTCAGACAAACTCTCTCGCTATAGACTTGGAACAAAGGAAGATTTTGGTTTCATCCTCGCCTGACCAACTAAGATGGGGAAGAAACACAGAAGGTAACTTTAACCTCAAAGAAACCAAACAAATAGCCCTAGGGTACGATTATCAAAACCCGAGTAAGGCATCGAAGAACCTTTGGTAGCACCCGCATTGGATGAAAATAAAGCTGTTCATGTGGTTATTTCAACAAAAGAAAATTCTAACTTGGGAAAATATTCTGAAGAAAGGTTTTGTTGGCCCATCCAAATGATATTTGTGTGGTACACAAGAGGATACGATGGAATACTTACTCAACATTTTCCCCTTCACCTCAACATTGTGGGATTGTGTGACCTCAGTATTTAGGCAAACTGACAGGGATGGCCTCAGTATTACCAACACTTTGAGGAATTGGAGAAGAAACTTCTCAGGCAATGAGATCATCAACAATGCTTGGACTCTGGTTCCAAGCTTCTTAATCTAGGACGTATGATAAGAACGCAATGGCAGGATCTTTAAGAGCAAAACTGGCTCAACTCAGGACACTATTGCACAGATATTAAGACGGCTCAAAGATACTGTTGGTGCCATGTTACGGAGACCTCCTAAGAACCCAACTCTGCCCTAGGACACTTGTATACTGCTGTAGTTGGGTCTCCATTTGCTAGTTCCTTAGAGCATACACAAGGATGTGAGCTGGATAAATGTTGGTAAAGACTTTTGGTAACCTCCTCCTCATGGTTTCTTGAAAATTAACATAGATGGAGCCTCTAAAGGTAACCTAGAGATGGCTGGTTTTGGTGGGGTCATCAGAGATGAGCAGGGGTGCATAAAAGGCATCTTTCATAGTCATCTGGGAACTGCCACAAAAAACATGGCAGAGCTCATGGCCGTAGAGCAGTGCTTGGAAATACTAATTGAGTCAGATTCTCATAATGTCATCATTGAAGCAGACTAGAATTGGTTATTAATGTGACAAAGAAGAACTGGAATGGAAGAGCACCTGGAAAAGTATCAAAACATTGGCAACTTTTGTAGGTCTTTCAGTGCATTCACTCCCACCTACAAACCCTAAGAATGACCGACTTTGTTCATGTGCAACGAAACGCCAATATGCTAGCCAATCGTCTGGCGAATGAAGGAGTGTTTTGTAAAGAAATTTATAGCAGGTATGCATGGGACTCGACACCCTCGGGGAAATTGCGTGAGGATTATCAAAGACAGGAGGACAAAGACATGGAAAACTTCCAAACTATTAGGACTGAACAAGAAGGAAGACTAGTGGAAGCAGGAAAAAGCGGAAATGTAAGTCATTTTTAACCAGTGATTTCCAAAAAGAAAAAAAGAAAAAAAAAAGAAAACAGGGAGAAGATAAATGCTTAAAACAAAGCTTTCCATAGGGGAGAGGCACTTGGTAAACAACAGGCCTCTTAGTAGGTCATTGGCCACGGATCTTGACAACCTTTGTAATCAAATGGTCATCGGGTGGAAAAGAAATCAAAGGTTAACCACCAAAGCGGACCCGATGCTCTTTAGTTCAGCAGTTTATAATCCTCATTGGGTCCGAAAAGGAAATTAAAGACTGTGCAGGTTTCCGCTCCGATATGTCAGAGGACCGCCAAATCAACCATCGGGTTCTATTAGTAATCGAAGCTTAAGTTTCAAAATGGACCCGAACATTTATAAACCAATGGCTCATAATAATTATCGGGTCTGTGAACCAGGTAAAAGGAGCACATGTTTCGAGACTATATTGTTTGTGATCGTCGGATCTCACGAGATCTTAGATGGTTTCGGGTTATGCAGTTGGTTACCCTTCATAGGGTTAGCCCTTGTTGATCCTCACACTGTAAAGCCATGTAACATATGTAATCTTTCTTGCGATTAATAGAAGGCTCCACTCTTATTTGACCCAAAAAAAAGTAGTTATTTATATTTTATTAATTAAAGATTAATATTTACCAACACATATTCATTAACTCTCGATCTACAACTCTTTGAGAGAGGTCAATCTTTTGACGCGCAGATCTCTTTTAATTTTAATCGATCTCCTCGTTTGGTAGATCGAGATTTAAAATGAGCCTAAACTCATTATAATAATGTCCATATATAGTTTACAAATGATAACTATTGAGATGAACTTATCTTTCACAACATTGAAATTTCTTTTTAATTTGACTATTCATTATAATTTTTCTCACTTCTATGTAGAGACTAAACTATGATACAACACTTATTATTTATGATATATATATATATATATATATATATATATATATATATATAAAAGGATTTTTACTTTATAGAATTTATTTGTAATATGTAACACCTAAAAAATAAGAAAAGTATAATTAAATTATTACTATTTTTTATTAATATCCTACAGTTACATATATAATTATACATTCCTCATGGTAAGCATACATTATGGAAGTTTGTATAAAAAAATCCCTGATTAAACTATTATCATTTTCTTATAAATATCATTATCATTATCATAATTTAGGCTTTTGTGATTTCTGTCTTGATTGCATAAAAAAATTAGAAGAAGATGACATCATAATTCATCTGTGGTTCATCATGGTTCATCATTAAGACAAGATGGAGAATCAGATCATGACATCAAGATTAAATATGAATAATGATGCAGAGAAAGAATTTCCAAATGTTAGGTTTGATCCTAGGTTGCCTTGGTAAGGAAGGTCATCCTCAACCGATTGTGCTAGTGAGATTAGCTTTATTTATTAATGTTTTGAATAAAAATAAATGTGTTTCATTTTAGTAAACACTTTAATAAATAAACAAACAAATAAATAAATAAATTATTTATATATTTATTCAAAATTAAATGACCTCAACATATTATTTAAATATGACAAAAAATATTAACCTATTTAATTTTAAATAATTTTATTTAACTATGAAATTATAATTTATTAAAAAAAATTCTTAACTAATAGTTATGTTTTGAAGATTACTTTCATTATATTAAAATATTTTTTATTAATAAAAAAAAAAATTCTAGTAAAAAAAAATTGTTAGATTCTAATGTTCAAAAAATAATTCTCTACATCGGTATCCCTATTTAATCTTATTCCATGATATAATTCCCCATCTTGTCTTGATGATGAACTATGCTAGATAGTTTGAAACGCGTCGACAAATGAATTTTTATTTGAACTTCTTTGAAAAATTTATTGCAAACATTATCATTGTATAAACAATTATACATTCCTCGTGCTAAATACATGTTATGGAAGTTTGTATAAATATTATAATGAATATGATATCATTCACCCATACTTGATTTTTATTGAACAGGTCATGTTATTATCGGAGATCATTAAACAACACTACTACAAATAGGGGGTTTTAAGATAATATTTGAAACAAATTTTGGGGTAAATTGTCTTAACTTGCGACAAAAGAAAAATGTATATTACATTAGATATTGCTTTTAAGGGAGTGTCTCAAATTATTGTTTTAAAAAATTGTCTTTATAAAAATAATATATAACACAAGCATTATTTTTTCTTAGAAGAAAATTCATTTTTGTTTTTATAAAGACAATATATCTTTAATAGTAACTATAGTAATAGAAGACGAGTGAAATAAGTATTCACTAACAAACACATGACTTAATACAATGAGCCTGGAAACAGTGGCTGTGTATCTAATTTTACAGTAATTATCAATCTCCTCTTTTCTTTACCATCGAAGGCGCCCCCACAATGAAATACCACCTGCCATACAGTACTCAAATAAATTCAATGAAATAACGCATAGAAACTTCTGATGCCCCTCCCTTTCATGGTTGGCTACGCAGCGGCCTCTCAAAACGACCATTTTCCTGTCGAGATGTTGATCTCCACCTCGTTAAAAGAATTTAGACTGCCCGTTTCTAATTTAAAATCCCCCACCTCGTTTAAAAATTAGGAGTCGTTTCAAAATACCGCCAATAACTCTTTGCTTTGAAATTTGAAATCTTGGGCAGGGAAAGCCGTATGGAGATGTCATTGAATGCGTATTGTGCAGACTGTATTGTCTAGCACATGAAGAAGTCAGAGCTGCCAGAAATGTGAGGGAGAAGAGCCTCCGGAAATCGAGAGAGCATGTAGCTGTCATACATGAACATGTTGGTTTTCCATTTATGTACTATGTATGAAGCAGCTGCTATATAATGTATTAAATGTTTTATATGGGGTGCCCCATTCTAGGGCCATAGTTATGTATAGCAAGCAACTAAGCCAAGGGTCAGCTCAATGACCTGTTTTTAAGCGCGTAGTCTAATGAGTTGGAGGAGTTGCCTAGAAAGCTATGGAAATTCCAGTTATATTTAGAAAAATTCTGGCAAAGATTTTTGTAAATCCAAGTTATAGTTGTTAAACTTCAAAATTTTAAGTGTCTTAAACATTTTTGATGGTGGTGAATCTATTTCCACCCACGATTCAAACACTGATTCATTTCCACCATCAAAAACACAATTCAAACACTGTTAAAGTTTTGAAATTTTTTTATAGGAATTCTGGGGACTTTTAACCGTTTCGACAATTCTTCCTCCGCCTCGTTACGACTCCGTTCTTAAGAATTGCCCAGTTTGGAGGGCCTCCTGTCATTTGTGCCACAAATCCGCCACCACTCAGAGGTTGAGCACGTAAAACAGGTCGTTCTTAAGAATTGCCGAGTATGGAGGGCCTCCTGCACTTGTGCCACAAATCCGCCACCACTCAGAGGTTGAGCACGTAAAACAGGTCGTTCACATCGTCATTGTCGATAATGGACTGCACCATCTCCTTCACAGCTTCCTGCAACCTTGACCGCAGGGCCGTCACCTTTCGTCTCTTCACCTTAGCGCTCGCGAGCACCCTCTCTAGAGATGAAGACGAGCACTTGTACTCGTTTACGGTCGATTTATTTAAACACCACGATGCCACTATGAGCTGCTCGGTGGCCATGTCCACAAACACAAACAGAAATAGAAAAAAGCATTGCATTCATTTCTATTTAGAGCGCGCAATTGCGAATCCGGCGAATCCGGTGAGATATAGCTTTTGAAATATTTCAATTTTTTTTGGGAATAATATTAAAATTTATTTTCTTTAATTCTGAAATACTTTTAAAATATCTAAATCTACAAGCGAGCCAAAAAGCTACTTTACATTCATCCATTAATTAATTAGAAAGACGGATGTAATTTTTAGGGTAATGATTTTTTTTAAGTGGTTTGTAACAAATTGGTACTAGTTATTTGGATAGTGTTTTCTAATGAATTTTTTCATGGTATAAATGATTTTTTTTGGTACTTTGTGTGAATTTTTTATTTTTTTATTTATTTAGAGAATGTGGTTTGGTGTATTAATTTGGGATATTCAAAGACAATATGTTTATTTTTTTAAATGTGATTCACCATATCAATCTGTAGAATTCCTATCAGTACAATGACAAAAACAACTACTTTGGTTCCATTTAATAAAAACTATTTTATATAATTTTTTATTTTTTATTTTTTAATTTTATAATTCCATTTAATAACAGCTATTATTATTATTATTATTATTATTATGTGGTTCACTCTACCAATCTGTAAGATTCTTACTAGTAAAATGACAAAAAAAAAAATTTTGCATTTAGCCATTTCATTTAAACTTTGTATGACAACTACCATTTAATAATAGTGATTTTGTATTTTTTTTACAATTCTATTTAATAACAACGACTTTATATTATTATTATTATTATTATGTGGTACATTATACAATCTGCAAGATTCCTATTAGTATAATGACAAAAAAAAATTACTTTGCATTCAACCATTCATATTATTATTATGTGGTACACTATACAATCTGCAAGATTCCTATTAGTATAATGACAAAAAAAAAATTACTTTGCATTCAACCATTCTATATAAACTTTGTATGACAACTATTTTGTATGATTTGTATGATAACCCGTGTTGAGACGAAGACTAAAGACCATCCCCACCACACTACCCACACTGCTTTGACAAGTACCATGATTTCAATATCGGAATATAATAATTTAATAATTAATTCAATCTTTCTCCATTTATATAATATTATTCTTATTCACTTAACAAAAATAATAACTAATAATTAATTTACTATATAATAATTAATATTTACAACTGCCCAATATTATCTATGTGATGCAGGAGCATCCAGCTCTGAGGAGACAGAAGGTGGTTGACAGTCTCATGGAGAGACCAGAACACACAGTCACATATGCATAGTTGGACAGGTGTCAAAACTTGTCAGTTGTTTTATTTTATTTACTTGTTTTATTTTCCAGAAGGTCGATAGGACCCGGTAAATTAGAAACTGTGAACTGTTATTTTTAATTTGGAATTAGCATCAGAAAGTAGGTTGTTAATTAGTTAGTGTCTTTATGAAATGTATTAGTTAAAAACAGTTACAAGTTGCTGGCAGTTATCCATTCTGTTGGGGTAGTTCCACCTTAACAGAACTGTAGTGTTTCAGGGGTTTTAAAAGAGAAACGATAAACATTGTAGGGGATTCCCCAGCAAGACAAAGAAAGAGAAATACAGTCATTCCCAAATTCACATTTTTCATTATTCAATTTCACAATTATTGCACCACTGTATAATTTTTTTTTTCATGCATCATAATCTAATTTCTGTGTGACAAGTTGGTATCGGAGTAACAGAACAGCGAGTAAACAAGAGTAGCGAGAGCCACAAATTATCACCTACAGGCATAGAAGAACGAAGGACTGCGAGTGCAGATAGAACCCATACGGAGCAAATAACCAACAGCGTAGAGTACGGTTAGACAAACATCGTTTCCAGGAAGAATCGAGCGAGAGTTCGGCATTCAAATACATTTTCAGGTAACCAAGAAAATCAAACCCTCACATCTTATTTGAGAACAGAGCAAACAACGGCTGTAGCAAATAAGCATTTGAAATGTTTCTTTAACCTACTGTAAAAAAATAAATACAGTCCAAGAGACGCACATTTCTTGCAAATAAAAGTTTCATTAAAAGAATAGAAGTCCCGAAACAGAGTTTCGGCGTATCTTGTTACAACCATAAACCACATAAATACAGTAAGGGTCACCGATAAGACAGCGAACAGGGGTTTCATGTGACCGAGAGTTTCTATCAACACACGACAACAAAAAAGTGACCAGACCAGTGCCAAACAGTGCAAGGCTTGAAGCCATGGCATACCTATAAAGGGTTTAAAGAAAAGCGAAGTGACAAATTACGGAGTTCAGGCCGAGACCAAAATATAACGAAGAGGGTTACACAGACAACGGAGACATTCCTTTTGCCGTTCAGAAAACGGACCACCAACAACACCATAACTAAAAACTACAAATAAATTACAGTCGACTACAATGGGGAGACACTACCCGTGAAGAAGGAGCTCGAGCGTTTGCTAAGACGCGAGGAGCACATTGAGCCACAGACCCAGCTACCTGGAACCGCCTGCCACAAAACAAGAATAAGTTAGAAGCTGTGAAAACGTAAATAACCATTTGGAAATCGAAATCTGAACAGGGTTGGAGTAAAACCCTTACCTGAGCTAAGGGAAACATATAGAAGACCAGAGACATCCATATGAACAGGCATTCGAAACCAGAACCACGAAGAACAGGAGTTCCCATACAGTTGCAGAGCCAACGTTTTCGGCGCAGGAGGAGCGAAAGTGACGAATGGAATGATTAGAGTTGGCAAAAGGTAAGGTATATGCAAGGGAACCGGCAAGTGTAGGTGGGTAACTGGTGAAGCCTGGTGAAACCCTAAACCGAATACCAAGGAAGCGTACAGTTCATTAAAGTCAACCATAAAGTTCATCCAGGACGCGGGTACAGTCGAGCGGAGATATTTCATAAACGGCGGGAGGCCATCATAAGTGGCATCAGAGCTAGTTTCTTGAGTTAGAACCAATGGAACAGGTAGAAGGTGAAGGTGAAGGAAGAGGAAGAGGAAGAGGAAGAGGAAGAGTAGTCCGTAGGGTAGTAGATGATGGACTTCGAGAGGAGATTCGAGTTTTGCGTGAAAGATTGGCAGTGGTGGAGGCTGGGGGAAGAAGAAACCCAGC
Organism: Pinus tabuliformis; assembly: GCA_031772625.1. Taxonomy (NCBI): domain Eukaryota; kingdom Viridiplantae; phylum Streptophyta; class Pinopsida; order Pinales; family Pinaceae; genus Pinus; species Pinus tabuliformis. The sequence continues at coordinate 393,980,797 of CM062805.1, forward strand.
AGATGACAGTGATGAAGAAGAAGTTGAACCAGAGGATGAGTTCGAAGGGGTAACACCGGAACTCAAATTGTTGAAGTCAGTTTTGCTGTCCAGTCATAAGCCAAGGCATGAGTTACCTACTTATGACGGAAGTTTGTCTGCAGATGTGTTATTAGATTGGCTGAGTGAAGTCAATAAATTTTTTGAGTTTGAGGAAACCAGTGAGGACAAACAAGTGAAGTTCGCCGCCACCAAGCTGAAAGGACATGCGTCCTTGTGGTGGGACAGCGTTCAGGCGGAAAGGAAAAGGCTACACAAACAGCCTATAAAGAAGTGGGCCAGAATGGAAGCAAAACTGAAGGAGAAGTTCCTGCCAAAAGATTACCAGATCATGTTGTACAGACAGGTACAGAACTTGAAGCAAAGAGGAATGACTGTTAGGGAGTTTACAGAGGAATTTTATAAGTTGAATTTACGAGCAGGGTATGTGGAAGATACCCCAGAGAAAACAGCCAGATTTGTGAATGGCTTGAGAGGGGAGATTTTGGATGAAATCGGTATCCTATCACCTCAAACGTTGGATGAAGCCTATCAGTTTGCACTGAAGGCAGAGGAGAAAATTAACAGGAAACAGAACACCAGGAGAGGAGGTGGTTCTGGCAGGGGAAAAGGCAAAGTTTATGGCAGAGGTAGAGGTACAGGCTCAAATGAGGAGGGCAGCAGTTCCAAATCTGCTGGCACAACAGAGAAGGACAACAGCACCAGGGAAGGACGACCAGCTCAGCGAGGGCGAGGATTTGGTCGAGGCAGAGGAACTGTCCAGTGCTATCGTTGTCACAAATTGGGACACAAGTCATATGACTGTCCTGAAGGTGAACCAGCAGGTGGGAGAGGGACCTATGTTGCTCAGCCAGAGGATGTTGAGGAGACACCTCAAGAAGCAGAGAATACACCAGAAACAGACGAAGCCTTGGTGTTAAATAAAGTGCTGTTAAAACCAGCAAAAGAAGTTGCAGAACCAGATCAGCGAAAGGCTTTGTTTCGCACTGTTTGCAAGTCGCGGGGTAAGTGCTGTAAGTTGATCATTGACAGTGGGAGTACCGATAATTTAGTAGCTGTGGAGATGGTAGAAAAGCTGGGATTAAAGAAGTTAAAACATCCTACTCCCTACAAAGTATCGTGACTGCAGAAAGGGCATCAACTGTTGGTTGACGAACAGTGTGAGGTGGAGTTTCAGATCGGTAAGTATAAGGACAAGATCCTTTGCGATGTTATGCCAATGGATGTCTGTCACTTACTGTTGGGACGACCTTGGCAGTTTGACAGAAGTGCAGTTCATGATGGAAAAACCAACTGCTATAAGTTTGTGAAAGATGGGATCAAGCATACGCTTGTACCCATCAAGGAGGAAAATACAGCAGAAGCTAGTGGAGTGAAAGCACTGCTGTTAGGCGGAAAAGAATTTATAAAACAGATTGAGGACAGTGAGATAAACTTTGCTGTCATAAGGAGACCAAAGGCAGTGGTACTTCATACACAGGTTTCAGATTTGCCTGAAGAAGTTCAGAAGTTGCTGCAGGATTTTGGAGACATTGTGGTAGATGATCTTCCAGATGAATTGCCACCAAGGAGAGGTATTAGTCACTGCATCGACTTTATACCAGGAGCAAGCCTGCCAAACAAAGCAGCTTACCGCATGAGTCCTAAAGATCATGAAGAAATTAGGAAACAGGTCCAGGAGTTGTTGGACAAAGGTTTGATTCGGGAGAGCATGAGCCCATGTGCAGTACCAACTGTTTTGGCTCCAAAGAAAGGAGGAGAGTGGAGAATGTGTACGGATTCCAGGGCTATTAACAAAATTACTGTTAGGTACAGGTTTCCTTTACCTAGGATGGACGATATGATGGATTGTTTGAGTGGAGCGGCTTATTTTTCGAAGATTGACTTGAAGAGTGGATATCACCAGATCCGGATTCGGGAAGGAGATGAATGGAAGACCGCTTTCAAGACGAACGAAGGCTTATATGAGTGGCTGGTGATGCCTTTCGGTTTGAGCAACGCTCCCAGCACGTTCATGCGTCTGATGAATGAAGTGCTGAAGGAATTTAATGGTAAGTTTGTAATAGTTTACTTGGATGATATTCTGATTTTTAGTAAGACTAAGGAGGAACATTTCAGACATTTGCAGAGTGTGTTGAGGAAGTTACAGCAGAACAAGCTGTTAATTAATTTGAAGAAGTGTACCTTTTTTCAGCGAGAACTAGTGTATCTGGGCTTTGTCATTGCAGAAAATGAACTAAAAATGGACCCAGAAAAGGTGACAGCTATAGTTAGCTGGCCTTCTCCGAAAAGTTTATTTGAAGTTCGAAGTTTCCATGGCCTAGCCAGTTTTTACAGGAAGTTTATCAGAAATTTCAGCGAGATTTGCGCACCAATGTTGGATATGATCAAGAAGATAAATCAGCCATTTCACTGGACTGAAGCAGCAGAACATAGTTTTCAGATCTTGAAAAAGAAGATTACTGAAAGACCAGTGTTAAGACTGCCGGATCTTAACAAACTTTTTCAGGTTCGTTGCGATGCCAGTGGTACAGCCATTGGGGCAGTCCTTAGCCAGGAGGACAGGCTGGTTGCTTATCTCAGCGAAAAGCTAAATGAGAGCAGACAGAAATACTCAACCTACGACAAGGAGTTCTACGCCATTGTGCAAGCTTTAAAACATTGGCGACATTATCTGTTAGGTAACGAATTTGTTTTATTTTCTGATAATTCTGCGTTACAGTACATTATGCAGCAGCATAAATTGAACCATAAGCATGCAGCTTGGGTTGAGTACTTGCAAAGTTTCACATTTGTACTAAAACACATTAGTGGGCAATCAAATAAGGTAGCAGATGCACTTAGCAGGAGAACGTTGCTTCTACAGGAAAGCACGATGCAGATTTTGGGATTTGAACATTTGAAAGAGCTGTATCCGACCGACACCGAGTTTATGGAGGCCTATGAGGCTTGCCAAAACCCGCTGTTACGAAATGACAGCAAGTGGCTAGACTATAATCTACAGGAAGGATTGCTGTTTAAAGGAGGGCAGTTGTGTATTCCCAACTGTTCTATGCGGGAAAACATTATACAGGAAAAACACAGCGGAGGCCTGGCAGGACATTTCGGTATCGACAAAACAATTGCTCAGGTGCAGCATTTTTATTTTTGGCCTAAGTTGCAGCGGGATGTGCAGAGGTATGTGACTAGGTGTAAAATTTGTCAATTGGCAAAAGGTCACAGTCAGAACACTGGACTTTATATGCCATTGCCCATCCCTAGTCGACCATGGGATTCGGTTAGTATGGATTTTGTACTTGGTTTGCCGAAGACACAACGAGGCTTTGATTCAGTAATGGTTGTGGTGGACCGATTTTCAAAGATGGCGCACTTTGTACCATGCAGGAAAACCAGCGATGCTACTTACATAGCACATCTTTTCTTTACAGAGATTGTGCGGTTGCATGGACTTCCAAGATCCATTATCTCTGACAGAGATGTAAAGTTCACTGGTCATTTTTGGAGAACTCTGTGGAAAAAGTTGAATACCCAGTTGCAGTTCAGCTCCGCTTATCATCCGCAGACGGATGGACAGACGGAGGTAGTAAACCGAAGTCTGGGAAATTTGCTTAGAAGTCTAACAGGTGAAAATTCCCGGACTTGGGACCGTGTACTTGCTCAGGCGGAATTCGCATACAATGATTCCCCTAACCACGGCACAGGATACAGTCCGTTCCAGATTCTGTACGGCATGCATCCGCGAGGAGTGCATGAGTTACGAGATTTGGGGAAACTTGAGAAACGGAGCGCTGATGGGGAAGATTTCGCCCAAGCTATGAGCAATTTGCATGAACAAGTTAAACTGAAATTACAGGACAGCAGTCAGAGGTATAAGCAGCGAGCTGATACAAAACGTCGGGAAGTTCAGTTCAATGTCGGGGATGAAGTCCTTGCGTACTTACGCAAGGAACGGTTTCCAAAGCGAGAGTACAACAAGCTGAAGTTCAAGAAAATCGGGCCCTGCAAAATCATTCGCAAATTTTCTGCGAACGCCTATGAACTACAGTTGCCACCAGGGATCGGTATTTCCCCTATTTTTAACGTGGCAGATCTGTTTCCTTATGTCACAGGTTCAGCAGATGATGCAGCAGCAGAGCCACCGCGGGACACCAAATGTGAAGGATATTCGTGGACGAGACAGATGCCGATGGCACCACCCGTTGAGATCGAAGGAATTCTGGACACACAGGTAGCTAAGCGCACACGCAGGAAGGAGTATTTGCGGTATTTGGTGAAATGGAAGAACCGTCCAATAGAGGACAGTTCGTGGCTTAACGCGACGCAAATACAGAAGGCAGGCTACTCTGTCGACGACCTCATGGAACGGAGCCATGACTTTTTGCCACCCCGGGAGCCTGATGCAGGAGCATCCAGCTCTGAGGAGACAGAAGGTGGTTGACAGTCTCATGGAGAGACCAGAACACACAGTCACATATGCATAGTTGGACAGGTGTCAAAACTTGTCAGTTGTTTTATTTTATTTACTTGTTTTATTTTCCAGAAGGTCGATAGGACCCGGTAAATTAGAAACTGTGAACTGTTATTTTTAATTTGGAATTAGCATTAGAAAGTAGGTTGTTAATTAGTTAGTGTCTTTATGAAATGTATTAGTTAAAAACAGTTACAAGTTGCTGGCAGTTATCCATTCTGTTGGGGTAGTTCCACCTTAACAGAACTGTAGTGTTTCAGGGGTTTTAAAAGAGAAACGATAAACATTGTAGGGGATTCCCCAGCAAGACAAAGAAAGAGAAATACAGTCATTCCCAAATTCACATTTTTCATTATTCAATTTCACAATTATTGCACCACTGTATAATTTTTTTTTTCATGCATCATAATCTAATTTCTGTGTGACAAGTTGGTATCGGAGTAACAGAACAGCGAGTAAACAAGAGTAGCGAGAGCCACAAATTATCACCTACAGGCATAGAAGAACGAAGGACTGCGAGTGCAGATAGAACCCATACGGAGCAAATAACCAACAGCGTAGAGTACGGTTAGACAAACATCGTTTCCAGGAAGAATCGAGCGAGAGTTCGGCATTCAAATACATTTTCAGGTAACCAAGAAAATCAAACCCTCACATCTTATTTGAGAACAGAGCAAACAACGGCTGTAGCAAATAAGCATTTGAAATGTTTCTTTAACCTACTGTAAAAAAATAAATACAGTCCAAGAGACGCACATTTCTTGCAAATAAAAGTTTCATTAAAAGAATAGAAGTCCCGAAACAGAGTTTCGGCGTATCTTGTTACAACCATAAACCACATAAATACAGTAAGGGTCACCGATAAGACAGCGAACAGGGGTTTCATGTGACCGAGAGTTTCTATCAACACACGACAACAAAAAAGTGACCAGACCAGTGCCAAACAGTGCAAGGCTTGAAGCCATGGCATACCTATAAAGGGTTTAAAGAAAAGCGAAGTGACAAATTACGGAGTTCAGGCCGAGACCAAAATATAACGAAGAGGGTTACACAGACAACGGAGACATTCCTTTTGCCGTTCAGAAAACGGACCACCAACAGCACCATAACTAAAAACTACAAATAAATTACAGTCGACTACAATGGGGAGACACTACCCGTGAAGAAGGAGCTCGAGCGTTTGCTAAGACGCGAGGAGCACATTGAGCCACAGACCCAGCTACCTGGAACCGCCTGCCACAAAACAAGAATAAGTTAGAAGCTGTGAAAACGTAAATAACCATTTGGAAATCGAAATCTGAACAGGGTTGGAGTAAAACCCTTACCTGAGCTAAGGGAAACATATAGAAGACCAGAGACATCCATATGAACAGGCATTCGAAACCAGAACCACGAAGAACAGGAGTTCCCATACAGTTGCAGAGCCAACGTTTTCGGCGCAGGAGGAGCGAAAGTGACGAATGGAATGATTAGAGTTGGCAAAAGGTAAGGTATATGCAAGGGAACCGGCAAGTGTAGGTGGGTAACTGGTGAAGCCTGGTGAAACCCTAAACCGAATACCAAGGAAGCGTACAGTTCATTAAAGTCAACCATAAAGTTCATCCAGGACGCGGGTACAGTCGAGCGGAGATATTTCATAAACGGCGGGAGGCCATCACTATGGAAAATAAATCTGGCAACAAATTAAAATTACAAATATAATATTAAATAAATATTTTCAGAAAATAACTACATTTAAAATATATATAATTTTGTGTAAATTATTTTAAAAAATAAACATGTTTAAAATTTTTACGCTACAAGGCGTTTCCCTTTGAAATGAATTGCCCCAGCTGATGCCATGTCCTATTGTTGACTGTGGATTTGTGGTGTTAGACGATTGAACGAAGTTTGATGGTTGATCCAAAACTGAAATAAGTTATGAAAACGGTTAATGAAGAAGCGTGTTCCGTGCTTCTCGGTTCCTGCGACTCAAAAGATTGTTCTCATTTTCAAATCTCGGCTGCGATTTTCATTTTCAAATCTCGGCTGCTTGTGGAAATCGCAGTGGACCAGAGTTCTCAGCGTCGAATTCAATTGGAAGCTGAACGATTAAAAGCAGTTTTCCTGTCATTCTCCTATTGTATTCCTTCTGCCCTTATGAGCTGCTTAGTTTATTCTTAGTTAAGTTCGTCATTTTGACCTTTTACGCTCTGTCTCATTTGCCTAATCTCAGGTTCTCGCTCACTAATTTTCGGTTCAAAGGTTTTATCATAGCTTTCCACCGCTGTTTGGAGGGCATTTCAAGTTGTCAGGGCGGAATTCGACCTATTTGTTATCCGCCAGGTTGGCATTAACTAACCCTTTACCCACATTTTTCGGATCTACAAAAAGCCTTTTTAAATTTCTGTATTTCAGGCTCTAAATCGATCATGGTAGAACAATTTAGCAGTTAATTTTTCTCAGCCTTTACAGTCTGTAGCGGTAGGTTTTAGGGTTTTATTTTATGAAAAACATCTAATGCATTTTATCTTTAAATACTTGAAATCTTGTGTTGCTTTTATCGCTTAAGTGTTTGGAGTAAGTCTGTTCTCTTTTGCATTGGTTTTACATTTCCTCTGCTAAAACGTGATGCATATTCCTTCATTTCCCGCAATCATATCTGTTAACTTCAAAATCTCCTTATAAGATGCTTTGAGAATAGAATCTTGTGTAGTTAAATCTGGTGCCCATCACTCAACGTTTAAGGAGTCATAGGAAAATTTAAATCCTTCATGCAGGTCCCACGCAGGTCACATTTGGAATTGGATTTGCAGCAGAGTGCTTTGAAGCTGGTTGATAAAAGTGTTGGCCCATCTTGGTTGTCCTCACGCTGTCCTTGTGTCTCCCTGGAATTGGATTTGTGGCAGACTTCTTTGAAGTTTCTTGTTGATAAATAAAAGTGCTAGCCCATCTTGGTTGTCCTCACACTGTCCTTTTGTCTCCCAACCCAATGGCCTCTCTGTCTTCAGAGTTATTGTTCAGGGATGTTTCCTCTGGAGGTATGGGAGCAAGGGCTGCAGCACACAACTCTTCTTTGGTGGTAGAGAAAAATCCAGAATCTGTTCCCCCATGAACCAGCTAGATGACGACATGCCAACTCTCCAGAAGCTATGGAAATGCGAGGGGTTTGAACACTGAATTTTTTCCTAAGAGTGGAAAAACCTATCATAACGCAGTTGTCATAACTCAGTTGTCAAACCAGCAGTGACCACAGTTACCTCTGGCTACAATCAAAGTGACGACAACTATCTCTGGCTACTATCCACTAATGCAAGGTGACTCGTCACTGTTATTCAAAAAAACCATGACACCTAGAATAACCCGCTCGTAGTCTATAAGGTGGCAAGAATTCACTCCTGCCAGATGCCTATGAGTCTTGGGCCATTAACTTGTTTCTTTAGGTCCAAAAACACAAGCTCTTAGGGCATTAACCTGTTTCTTTAGGTTCAAAAACACAAGCTCTTAACCAAGCAGCAGTTTTAGTGGCCGAGGGGGTTTGAACACTGATGTCCCTCCAGTCCTCCAACACTGATTTCCCTCCATGAAGGCTGCGGTTCGTGTTTGTATTACACCACTAACCAGTTCAACTACAACCCTCTCCTAATGCAAAACATAACCATTACTGCTCAAAAATGTTACAAATACAACACAAGTATATACAATTTTTTCTCTAAAATGCAAAATTGATCACAACTTAAGCGTTTGCTCTTTTGAAAGACATTTTCCAGGTTTACATGAACGTTGAATTATCAAAAATGTCCTCAAAGTCTCTCAACCTAACATTGTTCGATCAAACTGTCCTGAAAGTCTCAAGCTAACGGATTCTGCCGAGGTCTCTATAAATATTTTTGTGCATATTTATATTATTAGTGAAATTCCCTAGTACAGTAAAAAATGTGCTAGATGCGTCTTCCAAAATCCATCCCAATATATACTTTATCCAAGTGTACACCAATTACAATACTGTCCATAGATCTACTCTACTTGCTGTGAAAAAAGGGTTGTTTCAACCTTTGAATAAGAAAATATTGCATCAGTTCTACATACAGTTGCAGCAATGTCGCCACTTTCTGGAGCTCCCAAAAAATAGAATTGAACAAAGGCTTATAATTCCCAGTTATTCAGTGACAATATGAAAACTAAAAAACTATCATCTGCTAGTTATTTAATACTCAATGCCTTAAAATTCCACATATTATAGGAGGAATCACCTACTGTTCACAGTTGCAGCTGAAAAGTGTTATCATCTTCATATAATTAAGAATATTTACCCAAGTCTACATTATTCAAATGCTAGTAGCTGCAAATGCCAATGAGGTAATTGATTCAAAGGCATGACTGATCCCTTTGCTGAGAAGCATAATATGCTATAAAATTAAGTTATGATGTTTGCTTCTATGTAGGCTCCTCTATAATATAAAACAAATAGGATCTGTATCATCATTAACAAGACACAGTACAGACAATAGAAACCATTATCTTGAATAGCTGCGAGAACATCATGTCAAGCAACACATGAAATTGGTATTTTACACTGACATTCCAAGCAAAACTACAACAGAAAACCACCATTGTGCTTGCCAATACATGCACAGATTTGCAAACAGCTTTCAACAGATCTTCTAATACAAGTCACTAATCAAGAGAAGATGCCACCAAGCTTCCTAGAAAAGTCGTCGTCATCATCATCTTCTAGAAAGTCTTCATCTTCTTGCTCATCTTCATTCCTTTCCCACTCTTCATTGTCCTCATGCTCTGCATGTTCCAAATCCTACTCTTCATGGTCAACATCTTCATCTTCATTGTTGTGAACAACACCATTCATTACTGCATCTTCCTGGTCATCCACTACAATAGGCTTTGCTCCATTTGAAAATGCTAATGGTTTGTCTTCTACAAGAGTATCCACGTCATTGGATGCCTCAGTGTCATCCACCCCAGGAGTAAAAGTGGGCAATTCAGATGTATAACTGTCACCAATTGGAAGTTCTCCCTCTTCAACATCTTTTTCAGGTGGTGGCAAGCCATCATTTCCCTTGCTCAAATTGAAACTCTGAATGGCCTGACCCTGCCCTTCTGTAGGTATATTTCCTTCATTGTCACCATTTTCTTGAGTCACTTTTCATTTTTTCTTCAAACTATCACTTAATGGCTTTAGAGCCTGAAAGTTTTGTTCCCCACTTGAATCACTAATTACCTTGCCCAATCTCATCTTCCTTTCATCCCAAGGAAGATTTTGTCTGTGATTGTTTGGACTCTTCATAGAGAGATTCTGTAAGGATCCATGCTCTGTTGATTGTGTAGTAGAAGGTTCTTCACTGCTCTCACGATTCTTTTCTTGTTTGATTTGTGCAAGAGTCTTAGGCCCAACAAAATTTATGGAATTTCTCCTTGTTTCAGTGTTCCTAAAAGTTTGACCTCTAGGTACCTTGGATTCTGATGATATAGAACCATCTGCAGGCATTCTGCCCCTCTCCTTTTCACGATACTTGCTTCTGAAATGATCATTTAAGCCCCGTCTGCTTGGTGATCTTCTGGACCAAGCCCTCTCGAACTTTCCTTCTTGATCAGCTTCTATATTTTCAGATGGCTCTCTTTTGAAGCCACTAGCCTCTACTTGAATCCTACCCTGCAATCGCCTACTACTATGATTCATACCTTGCCTTAACTGATCCCTGTATATATCTTACTGTCTACGGTCATCATCTTGTTGCCTAGAGCCATGGTGAAACTCACCATGTCGACTATCCACATGCTGTCTCTTTGAGGGGCTATCCACTACTTTAGCCTCACCAGCCCGCCTACGTTTTGAAATCCAGTGGTGGAGATCCTCCATATTGTTCCGTTCAGGGTCATCTTCACTAGACAAGGACCTCCTTTCTCGCACAATCGGTCTCTCCAGAACCCTGTCATCAAAAGCATTAGACTACTTTCGACCACCACACTCATATCCCCTGTTTTTATATGGTTCATAAGCTCCATGGTCATACTGAAATTCAACATCATAGTAGCCAGTTTGAACAAGCTGTCGTTTGTTGTGCATATTTCTTTCTCGACCATTGATTGCATCTCTTCCAAATTCCATATCATTTTTATAGTAATCAGCATCCTCCCGGTGGCTTAGCTGGTCAGGTCCATCATCCACAAGTACATAAAATCCTAGCGATGATCCACCCAACAAATCCTTTGATTCTAATCCATTTTGTAGTCTCTCTTCTGGAGGATGAGGCGGGTGTATCTGAGACCTATTTCTTGAAGCATCATGTATCCTTTGTCTTGTAGGTTCAATCTCTGGAAAAAATTGTTCGACTTCATGTGGACTTCCCTTTATATAGGTAGGCTGAGATCTTGATTGAGAGACATGTCTAGCTTCTGGTTGCAACTGGGCTTCCTTGACATTATTTGACTGTAGTGTTAAAGGATTGCCCAAATGCCCTGCTTGGAAGTTATTGGACTGCAATGCAACAGGGTTACTTGACTGTGACGCCTTGAAGTTATTTGCCTTTGCTACCACAGGGTTTCTTGACTGCACTGCCTGAAAGTTGTTTGACTTCAATGTCATGGGGTTGCTTGACTGCACTGCATTAGGATCAATTGATTGCACTGCCTTGGGAAATCTTAAATCAGATGGATGTTTTCCATCTTTGTTGCTTTCAGTTTCATTGACTGCTTGTTTCCCACTTGCCTGAGGCTCTGTCACTGCTGGACTTGGTTTTGTTGTCTTTTGAGAAGTTAGATTAGCTCCTGAAAATGGACCATGCACAAAAGGGCACTTATCACCCTTTACACAATATCCCTGCTGGAAAAAATAGCTGGGAATTTTCGGTTTGTTTGCAGTGCCAGATGTTGGTAACGATGCTGAGGACGATGGTGGCATTGTTGCTGGTGTTGGTGCTCCTGACAAGCCATCTAGTGGCTGAAACGGAAACACAAATTCACAAGTTAGTGTCATAAATAGATTTAAAAAAAATTATACAAAGACATATTTACAGTCTTCAAAATTACCAAAAGATAGACATACAACAAGAAACAACCAAAATAGGTCGCAACCTACAATCCTATCAGAAACACACACTACAATTAGGTTTATTTATTAGAGATAATGGGAGAGAAAGTAAAACACCCGTAATTGAGTGCACTACTTGGATCTATATACAAACATTGATGCAGAAATGAATGTATAAAGTCGTCAACACAAAATAATAATAATAATAAAGTACGAGGAAAATATTCTTGACAAACCTGTATGAATATCAAGAAAATTCCTACGGAAAATGTGAAAAGAATCCACAACCACATAAAATACAACATGACAAATACAAGAAAACTAATGCCCATAAAAAAGCACAAACAATAAAGAATATAGTCCAAAAAGAAAGACCTGTGGGACTTTTAAGTTAACAATTTTGTAACTAGAAAAACAAACCAGATGAGGTGATAATACTACACAACAAAGGGACATCTACCATATTAACAGATAGGCTGAAGGGATCCCTGATGAGTTGAAGAATAATTGGAAGGGCCAAGAAGGTGCAATGAACAATCATGCTAGAAAGGATCGGAATAAAGATCATTTAAGGGATTGTCAGAGATTTCATCAAACTGTCTTATTGCTAATGGACTATATTACAATGGAAACTTCAGGATCAGCCTTTTCTAGAAAATCTATCATTAATGCGACTTAATTAAAAAGTTCTTAATAATAAGAGAAACTCACAGGATGTCTAAAAGCGCAGGTAGGATTTAGACAATTGCCCCCAAGCCAGTACCAGCAATCTCTGGGATTGATCCTGGCACTTTCACTGTGCCGATATTCACAATCATTACCCTGCAGAAAGACAAAATCTCTTAGTACATTTCAAGATTTTTATGAGCAAATGTAACACTAAGTTACTAACAAAGCTACCTCAATTAAAAACTTAGAACATAGATACCAAGCAATGAAAGTCTGTATAAGCATGGTATAGTTACAATCACTAGGATTTTACAACACGCAAACAAATCACTTATAAATAACCAATAGTTTCAAGCATCCATTTTATCCTGCAAATTCACTAGTTTCAAATTGTACATAATTCTGTTTCATTTTGTCCACCTCTGTAACGATGACTAACTAAATAGTCACAAAATAACAGCACATAGCCAACCAAATAAAATTCAAAGATAATAACAAGAAAAATAAGCTCAGTATAACCACAATCAAGCAACTTCTGAAAATATTCCAAACACTTAACACTCTTGAGATGCATGAAAAGAGTCTATAGGACCTAGATAATGCAAGGGCCACACAATTTCCACTGAAGCATCCACTTGGGTTAGGCTCTATGTTTTGGATGATTACACAATAGATAAAAATGGCCAGCACTTATCAGAAATTCCATCTAGCCAGATAGTCGATGCTCAATCCTACTTTATATCTTCTAAGCACAACCAATAACTCCATGAGGATAACATGATCCCTATTTAGCAAATACACTGGCTACCCACTCAAATGGCTGGTACCTATAATCATAGCCCTGTATGGATAAAAGTTGATGACTACGAGTTACGTTGGCTCTATACATTGATGACAGTTTCTTTAGCTTTGCCAACAATCATTGTACTATAGTACAGACTAAATGGACACTGGAATTTACATCATCCAGAAGACGGAATCTTACCCAAGGCATTCAAAAAAGTTGTTAGTAACCCACAACTGGTTGAAAATAATCTCCATCATCATAACAAACTTTATGCCCATAATATGCACAAATTGTAACACATGATACATCTCCCAAACCAACAGAGTCCAACTAAAGTCTAATCCGAGATCCTCAATTCTCAACACTTCATACATAAAAAAACTTGTCTGTAATCGGCCTCTCTTTGCACCTTTTGGGGCAATTGCTAGTTATATTAAGTTACTTGAAAAATCGGCCTCCTACAATGTATTTTAGGTATCAGAGGAGGGAAATGGTTATTCCCATTGATTGAGGAATCATTTAGGCAATTTCAGTCTTGTAGAAAAGATTTGTGTTGGTTCAGCTTGGGCCTGAAACTTTTCGTTTTCATCTAATTAATGAATGCATTAGGTTGAGCATAACAAAATATCCATTTTCAGAATACACATTATCATCCACCCTTGATTTCAGCAATGTCCATTCACATGTCGCTATTCTTCCCCACTCTATGCCTTACGGGGTTTCCTTTGCAACATAAGGTGCAAATGCTAGTATATGTATATTTCAACTGAAAAAATTATGCTGGAAGCCTATACATTTATAATCTTAATCGAAATTGGATCACATAACCTACATATATAGTCTTAATCGGATTTGGATCACATGACCTCAGAATACTAGACCTCGACAGGGTTAGGCAACATGAATTTTAAATACATTTAAAATTATATATACACATAGACAGAGGCACACGACACGGCCGTCCCAGTCGTTTCCATACACTTCTACGCTAAAATTAAAAGAAATATTTTTCTCTTCATTACTGCTCAAGCTCTTCCACTCGTTTATGCTCCACACGGTAGGTTTATCTAAAAGGCGAAATTTTCACTATGAGCTGCTGGGTGGCCATGTTCACAGCTACAAATAGAAACCAAAAAAATAAAATGCAGAAAAGGGATGAAAGGATTTTAAACCTTAAAGCCAATATATTGTCTTCCTCTCAATTACTATCACAGCCACAATGAGCACAATTTTCTCATGCCTAATCTTCGCAAGCGACTTTGCATTCATCCATCTCTATTTTTATTAACTTTATTAGCACAACCATATTTCACAGATAGGTGTATAGCTTTTGGTAGAGGCTTATACCATTTAGATTTTTTTTTAATGGTTAGGATTTCGTATTGAGTTCATATTATAGATTTTATAATTATATTATAATGTTTTTAAATAAGTGTAGTATAACTTAATAATATAACTTTATTATTCTTTAACTTTATCATTTAAATATGATTGTTTCATTTCAACATAATTTTATTAAAAATGATTGTTTCATTTTAACATAATTTAAATTTTAATATATATTAATATAAATTTTTACTATTTAATATAAATAATTGAAATTTTAATATAAATTCTAATACTTCAATATAAATTTTGATATAATTATTTAAATTTCAGTAACTTTATAATAACATATATTTATATTAATAAATATATATTAATATGATAATCTACACATTAATACATACTAATTATGGTTGACTATTGTTGTTATGGTTGACATGGTAAAGCATGGTTAACTTGGTTGAGTGTGATTGACTATAGTGAATTGTGGTTGGTATGGTATCATATTCAACCATAATCAACTATAGGTATCATATTCAACATGCACCTAGTCCACCATAAGCATCATGTTTAACATGACCATAGGCATCCATAGTCAAACATGTAACTATGGTTGACATTGTCAAACATAGCCAATTAGACATCATGATCATAGTTAACATGGACATATACATTACTACAGTTTTTAAAGTTCATAACTTTAATAACATTATATAATAAATGCACTACTTAATATTTAATATAATTTAATATTAATATTAAAGTTATTCAATATAACTTTTATAATTTTATTATAACATTAATTATTGCATTATTACCTGGTAATATTATTTTAATACTAATTTAACTTAGATTTATGTTGTTCGCAATCTAACTTTAATAAATTCAATACAGTTACCAATGTGACAAAATAAAAACCAAATTGTAATGACAAACATCAAATTTAATTGCAATGCGATGAGTAACAAACAACTGCGCAATATAGTGAACAATAAATAATTTAATAATTAGAAAAAAAATGATGTTGCGTAGTCAACATGGTCAACCCTAATCAACACGGGCATTTTGTTCAACCATAGTCAACATGGGCATTATAGCCAACCAAAATCAACATGGGTGTCATGGTGAACCATAACCACCATAGGCTTCATGGTAAACAATGATAATCTATATGTAAACATAGACATAAAAATTTGATTTTGCAATGTGACAAACAAAATCAACGTGATAGTGTGATGAACAACTTATGTCACTTGAAATGTCACAAGATGATGACCAAAAAATGATGTCACAATTTGACAAATAACACACATTTTTCATAATTAGAAAAAATAATGACATCGTGATGAGATGGACTAGAAACAACATTGCAATGTGACCAACATGAAGCAACATCATAGTGTGACGAATAACAGATAAGGTCATAATCAAACAAACAAAAAACCACATTATAGTGTGACAAACAACATTGCAAAGTAAGAACAAATGACATTGCAATGCCACAAATATAAAATGACATCCAATGTAGACAAACAATAATCTTTGTCACAAATGTGACATATCACAGATGACACCACACTACAACAAACAATAGAGTTCATTGTAATGTGTTGAACAACAAATGACATTGAAATATGGCAAACATCAAACATACTTGCAATTAGAGAAAAAATAAATGTCTTTAATGCCACAAAGAATACCATTGTTAACCATGGTTAAGGTTGTTTAACTAAGTCAACCATGACTATCGCTTGGTTGACCTTTGTGCAACATATTCAAACATAGTGATATTTGGTCGACTGTAACCGACCATAAACACTAAGGCTAGCCATGGTCATCATGGTAAAATTGGTCAAAGCATATTCAAACATGGTTAAAATGTTTTCCTATAGTGAAAATGGTAAAGCATAGCCGACCATTAAAAATAATGTCAACCATGGTGACCATTGTCAAGATGGCCAACCATGTTCAACTAAGGCCAAACATCGTCAAATCATTTTTGACAATGGTCAAGATGGTCAACATGAAAAGCCATGGTTATCATTGTTAAATTGGTCAAACTAAGTTAACCCATGGTCAACTATGGTTGACTATGGTTGAGCTCGACTTGACCATGTTGAACATGGTTTACCAAGTTTGACCATGATGTTTTTGGGTGACGAAAGTTGTTATATCGGGTTCATGACAATGTAACATTTACTAATATGAATATAGAATTGGAAATATGAATATGGTGAACACGGTTTACTGGGTTTGACCATGGTTGACCATGACAACTATGGTGACTATGGTTGATGTCTATGGGTGATGATGGTGGACCAAAGATGCTCATGGTTAATGATGGTTAAGAATGTTTGACTAACTATGTTCAAATTAGTAAAACCATGTTCAACCATGGTTAAAATGGTTTTTCATGGTTAACTATGGTTAACTAAGATTGACATGGATAACCATGGTGAATATGGTTTAGTAGGTTTGACCATGATATATATCAGTGGCTAATGTTGATATTCTTAGTGAACATGTAACATTATTAATATGAATACACAAATGTTAATTTGAATATGGAGAACATGGTGTACTAAGCTTGACATGGTTGATTGTGATATCCATCAGAGACTATGGTTGATGAAAGATGGCTATCATTGATCATGGTGTACCATTTAGACCATGGTTTTCCATGGTTGATCATAATTGACCAAAGTTGATCATGGTTGACTAAGGTTAACCATAGTCAACCATAGTTAAGCATGTCAATCTTGGTGAACACTATGATAGATACTATAAACTGCAGGATTATAAACACTAGGATTAATATTATAAACCACAAGATCATTGTTGTTAATCATATCCATTAGTTATAAGCCTCCATGGTCATCCATGGCCATTAACTATGGTTCACTATATGTCACTTATAGTTATACCATGACCATCCACTATAAGCCTCTATGGTAAACCATGACCATGTACTATGGTTCACTATAGGTTATTTATAAATAGACCATCATTCCCAAGGTATGTATGGTTCACCATGGTAGTCATGTTGGCTGTAGCTAACTATGATGCCCTATTGATTATAGTTAACCATGTCAACAATAGTCAACCATAATTAGCATGTGTTAATGTATGAATATTATAAACCCTAACATAGCTAACCACATTATTATTCCTATAATAATTCTCAATTCCATATAATATTTAAATATAATGTATATCTATTTCATATATGTGGTTTTGATTTTTGTTATAATATTTTCATTCTATTTATTATAAAAATATAAAAAAATATATATATAATAGTTTTAGTTTATATTAAAACATAACAATTTAATAAAATAGATAATAAATTTAATGTGAAAATAAATCAAACTAAATTTAATTTTTCTCTTTATTTATGAAGTGAATTAAAATCATTATCTCTTTCCAGTTTTTCACAAGTATTTTTGTTATAATATTTGCATTTTATATATTAAAAGAAAGTTAGAGTTGGGGTGAATGCAATCTCAGTGATTCATAGTTCGTTACATATATGAATTCACCAAAAATTATGTGCGATGCGCGGTGGGGGTGAATGCAATCTCAGTTATTCATAGTTCGTTACATATATGAATTCACCAAAAATTATGTGTCTGCTAAAAAGACAAAATAACTATTTTATCATTCAAAAGAACAGATGTCGTTTTTAGAAAATAGGACAAATGTCAATTCAATAGCGTAAAGGTAATAGTATAAAGGTAAACAATAGTTGCCCGGACTATGAGCAGAAAAAGACTTCTATGGATCCAATTAAATATATTTTTAATATTAAATAAAGGAAAAAACATTATAAAATAAAACAAAAATTATATAAATTTTTATAATAAATCAATTTTTATTCGCTATAAAATTTATAGCTGAAATTTAATAAATACTAAACAGGAAACATTACTACCCGTTAACGTAAAACCAATACAATACCCAAAACAAACGATTCACAGTTTACATTATTAAACAGAAGCCTCCCAAAATTTTCATCATATATCCAACTGATATGTGTTTCTGTTACATGAACCCTTATGCATATTGTAAATATGGTGTTAAAAAAATGAAGACATCAATTTCACATGCAAAAGAATTGCTAAATAATATTTTGATGGAAAACAATGAAACTTTTCATTCATGAAGATAGAAACTTCGTTAATGGCCTTCACTTATACGAAGCTTATAGATTTAATCATTATAATAATAAAATAATATCCAATAAACATGAATGGACATTCAGACATCCAAGGGATATGGAACCAAGTAAATGAATTAAGATAAGGATACAGATATCAGATACAAATGATAACGAAGCCAAACGAATAGTGGATTTATTTTCTATAATTTGGCTTGGGCTGTCTAGGAAGGGAAGGAGGCGGCACAGTAGGTTGGAATGGCAGAAACGGAGAAGCCATTAAAATTAGTGCCGATGGAAGCAGCGTACGCGCCCATGTTGGGAAAAACAAGCCAGTCACCCACCACCAGTTCCGGCAGCAAGTAATCGATCAGGACGATATCGGAAGCGTCGCATGTCGGTCCAAAAACAGTAGATGGATAGCTGGGCAGCCCGGTGCAGGAGGCATTCGGGCGGCGGGATTTGCAGGCCAGAGGGAGCGCAGTGATGACGGCCTTGTCGTGTATAAGACAACTCATGGAGCCATGGATGCCATCGTTAATCCAATATTCCCTCACTTCTCCTCTTACCCGTTTTCCGATTACACAGGAGGCCAGCCAGAAGGCGCTCGCGGCAAAATATCGACCCGGCTCACCCATAGCGAAAATCTTTGATTCGTCGGGGAAGTATGTTTTCAAAGACTTTCGGACTGTAGCCGCGGCCTCTGCAAATAGCTGTCCCGCGGTGAAACCGCCACCGATATTAACAATACTAAGTTTCGGCATCCCAAGCCGAGAGGCCGAATCGAAAACGTCCCGAACGGTCGCGATCGCGCTTGCGTAGATGCCGGAGCGCGAGACACTGCTTCCAACGTGAAACGAGACGCCCTGCACGGCAAGGCCAGAGCCCTGTGCTGCCTGCAGCAACGGTTCGACTTCGTCCTGCAGGGCGCCGTACTTGCGACCCAACGGGATCCGCGCACCTCCCGCCTCCTCGTTTGGTATCTTCACCCTCAGCAACAACGCGCACCGTGGGTGGAACTTCTTGATTTTCTCAACTTCTTGAATGGAATCGAACGTTGTTAGATTCACGCCGACGCTCGCTGCGTATTTGAGGTGTGTTATTTCCTTGCATGGATTTGCGTAGACTATTCGATCGGGCGAGACGCCGAGCTTCAGGATGGCTTCGATCTCCACCCGGCTGGCGCAGTCAAATCCAGACCCAAGCGTGGCCAGGGCCGACAATAACGCCGGCTCTGGGTTACACTTGACAGCGTAAAAGGGGCAGACAGTGGGGAGGGCCTCCTGCCATTTGGGCCACAAATCAACCACCACTCCGAGGTCAAGGACGTAAAACGGGTCGTTCACATCGTCATTGTCGATAATGGACTGCACCATCACCTTCACAGCTTCCTGCGACCTTGACCGCAGGACCATCACCTTTCGGCCCTTCACCTCAGCGCTTGCGAGCACCCTCTCTAGAGCCGAAGACGAGCACTTGTACTCGTTTACGCTCGACTTATTTAAACAGGACGATGTCACTATGACCTGCCCGGTGGCCATTGTCCACAGACACAAACAGAAATAGAAAAATAAAATGCAATACAGAATTCTAGCTTTAAAAGCATTGCATTCATTTCTATTTATAGCAGGCAATTGCGAATCCGATGAGATATAGCTTTTGTTATCATTATTGTTTATTAGATTATGAAATATTTCAATTTTTTTTGTTGGAATATTGTTAGAAAAATTAATTCTGAAATATTTCTAAAATATCTAAATCTACACTACTTTACATTCATAAATTAGCTGGAATGAGATATATGATTCCTAGTGCAATGATTTTTTTAAGTGGTTTGTAACAGATTGGTATTAAATATTTGGACAGAATTTTAATGATTTCTACAGTATAACCATTTTTTTTGGTATTTTGTTTGTATTTTTTTTGGTATAACAATTTAGGATATCCAAAGGCAATATGTTTATTTTTTTTAAGTGGTTTATAACAGTCTGGTATTAGCTATTTGGACAGTGTCTTTTAAAGATTTCTACTGTATAACTATTTTTTTTGGTATTTGTATGTTTTTTTTTCTAGACTGTGGTTATGTGTGTGAATTTGGAACATGCAAAGGCAACATGTTTTTTTTTTAAATGTGATTTACTGTATCAGTCTGTAGAATTCCTATTACTACAATGACGAAAACAACTACTTTACATTCAACAGTGCCATTTAATTTTTTATTTTTTTTTCCGAAGGTGGCAAAACCTATCAAACTGAGGTGTCAAACCAACAGTGAGGACAGCCATCTGTGGCTGCTATCCGCGAAAGTCGGTTTGACTCATCACCGTTATCAAGGAAAACCACGCCACCTGTAATAACCTGCTGGTGGTCCGTAAGGGAGAAGGCTTTCACTCCTGCCAGATGCCTCTGGGTCTTGGGCCGTTAACCTGTTTCCTTACGTCCGAGGAAAACGAGCTCTTAGCCAAGCAGAAGCAGTTTTACGGCATACTCCAGGCCGAACAGTGCCATTTAATAACAACTATTTTGTATCTTTTTATTTTTATTTTTTTATTATATGATTCCATTTAATAATAATAATAATTATTATTATTATTTTATGTGGTTCACTGTATCAATTTGTAAGATTCTTACTAGTACAATCACAACAAAAATTACTTTGCATTCAACCATTCCATTTAAACTTTGTATGACCACTACTTTGTATTATTATTATTTTTATATGCTGCAATGTACAATCTGCAAGATTCTTACTAGTATAATGACAAAAAAATAAATACTTTGCATTTAACCATTCCATTTAAATTTTGTATGACAACCCCACTTGGGAGGAAGACCACATACCATCCCGATCACACTACCCACACTGCCTTCACATGTACAATGATTTCAATATTGGAGTATAATAATTTCAATATGTAGATATAGTTAATAAGAAATATTAAACATCATATAATAATTGATTTACTACTTCTTTCACAAGTACAGTGATTTCAATATTGGAGTATAATAATTTCAATATATAGATATAGTTAATAAGAAATATTAGACATCATATAATAATTCACTCACTACTTCTCCACCAGTATCATATTATTCTTATTCAACTAACAAAATTAAAAATAAATAAATAAATAAATAATAATTAATTTACAATATAATAATTAATATTTACAATTGCTCAATATTATTAATCGAAAATAAATCTTGCAACAACTTATTTTCACAAATATTGTGCAAAACTGGTTAGAAAATAAATATATTTAGTTTTATAATTTTTTTTAAAATAAACATGTTTAAAATTATATATATATATATATATATATCAACTAAAAAAATTATGCCCAGATCTATGCTTACAAATATAATTTTGCTTGAGATTAAATCACAAGACATTATGTATTTGCTTGGAATTAGATCACATGACATGTAAAGACCAAACCTCCCCATGGTTAAATCACATCTATATATACATAAACACAGACACAGGGCGAGGCCGTCCCACTAGTTTCCTACACTTGCTAGTCTTCTTTTCTCTACAGCTGGAAAATAGTAAAATTAAAAGAGAAAAGGATTGAAAGAGATATTTTTCTCTTCATTACAACTCAAGCTCTTCCACTCGTTTACGCTCCACACGGTAGGTTTACCTAAAAGGCGACCCTGTCATTATGAGCTGCTCGGTGGCCATGTTCACAAACACAAACAGAAACAGAAAAAGAAAAACTAAACCTTAAAGCCAAGGCATTGTCTTCCTCTCAATTACTAACACAATTTTAACCTGCCTAATCTTCACTTTCGTCTTTTTCTTCATCACAACTCCAGCTCTTCCACATGTTTACGCTCGAATCGATAGGTTTGTGGCCATTAAAAAACAGAAAAGATAAAACGCAAAGAGATGTAGCCCTGTCATGTCACTATCATGTCACTATGAGCAGCTTGGTGGCCATTAAAAAACAGAAACAATAAAACGCAAAGAGATGTAGCCCTGTCATCAAGTCATTGTCTTCATCTCAGTTGCGATGTTCATCGGTCACAATGATCACAATTTTCTCACGCCTAATCTTCGCGGTCGTCTTTTTTTTCATTACACTTACTATTTGTTGGAGGAATGATTGCATTTTTATGGAATCAGTAATTTTTATTTTAGAGATTTTAGTCAGTGGTTTGGAAAGTTTTAGTGTAAACACAAACCTTACATTTGGGTTTTAGTGTAACTACAAATCTTTTTAAGTATCAAAGCCTGAAAGCCTGGACCTAGGTTAGATTCCCTGAGCTACTTTTGATAAATGTATGGCTTTTCGTAGAGGCTGATAGAATTTAGAATTTTTTGAAATAGATAGTTAAGATTTCATATTGAGTTAATTTGGAAGAGGCCTATACAATTTAGACTTTTTTAAATAGATAGTTAAGATTTCATATTGAGTTCATTTGGAAGAGGCCTATACAATTTAGATTTTTTTTTTTAAATAGATGGTTACGATTTCATATTGAGTTCATATTTTTCATTTTCGCAAGTAAGGACAGAATCTTTAAAAATAAAACATCGAGGCAAAAACAACTGTCCTCCTGGTATGTTTAATGTTGATGGTATTAAGTGATTTTGTTGCATGTGTACCTTTGAAAATGAGCACTTATCATTCGGAATTAGCACAGCCTAAAAACATTAACCTGTGAAATATATATATATGTATATGTGGGGGGTTGAAGTGAAGAAAAATAGGAATTAGCACACCCTAAGAACATTAACCTGTTTTTAACCTGTGAAATATATATATCTATATATATATGACAAATAGGATTTATTCGTATTTGTTTCAAAATTTTGTTTTGTGTCCTTTATAATAGCTTGTTTCTTATAATATTTTGTTTGTTGAATTTTAGACTTAAATACAACGTTCGATGGCATGAATAAATTGTATTTTATGTTCAAATAATAATATACATTATTCGATTTTGTTTCATATGATTTAAATGCTTGAACATTAATTATATTCTTCCCTGCCAAAATTCCAAGACTGAAATTTAAATCCACCACCTAAGGAATATGAAATGAATGTCCAAATTGCAAAATAGGAGAGGCCTTTCTTGTACATGGGCTGTTTAATGTACAAACCATTACACTCCAAAGATTTAAGGTTCTTGAGTGGATAAGGATTAGATTTTTAATTTAGATTTCAAAGATCAGATTGCACTTGTATCTTATTACAAAGGGAGGATATGGCTGGATATAGCTCTATATAAAGAGGATATATTTTTGAATATATCTTAAAAATTTATAAGAATATTTATTATTTTTAATTGAATATGTTTTATTAGGATTATCAAACTATTTTTATGTGATATTTTTACATTTTACTTAACAAAATATGATTTTGGATTTAGTATTCAACCTATTTAGATTTAAAATTTATATATCGTTATGATTAAAAAATAATGAATTTATACGACTTAAAAAAATAGATCACTAATATTAACATTATATTACTCAGTTATAATACAATTATTAATAAATACTATAATATAATTATAAAACATATAATATAGAATTTATAATTATATTATAATATTTAATATAATATAATTTTATTATTATTTAACATTATAATTTAAATATGATTGTTTTATTTTAATATAATTAGATAATTTTAATGTAATTTTAATTTTAATATATATTAATCTAAATGTAACTATTTAATATAAGTATTTAAAATTTTAATATAAATTTTGACACTTTAATATAAACTTTCTTATAATTATTTAAATTTTAATAACTTTATCAAAATATATACTTATTTCGATATCTATATATTAATATGGCAATCTATACATTAATACATATTAATTATGGTTGATTATTGTTGTTATGATTGACATGGTAAATGATAGTTAATTTGTAGAGTTTAGGTTTGTGTGATCCATATCAAGTTTGTGAGAGATTTTTCGGCCAAAATCACATGAAATACCATTTGTCGACGCGTTTTGAACCAACCAGTGTGGTTCATCGTCAGGACAAGTTGAAGAAACAGATCCAGCTTAGCGTGTTAAATAGTTGAGCAAAGCCTCCAACGGCTAACTTGACCAACTACTAGTTTGACTCTAGGACCGGGGTCAAAATTATTTTATTAATTTAATTAGTAGTATTCACGACCAATCCCTTAAAAATATATATAAAAATATATAAAATATTTTTAATGGGTATTTAATTCAAAAAGTATTATTAAAAATTATAAGTTAATTAGTATTTAAATGGAAAATTAGTTACATAAAGGACCTTATAATATAAGAATAAATTAAATGCCTAAATATAAATATATAAAGTAATATAAAAATATATAAAATAATTTTATTTAAAAGTATTATAAGTTAATTAGTATTTAAAAGGAAATTAGTTACATAAAGGACCTTATAATATCTGAATAAATTATACGCATAAATATAAAAATATAAAGTAATATCAATAGGTTGTTAGGTTAGTTAGAAAAATAGTTAATTATTTAAAAATTATAAGTTAATTAGAATTTAAATGGAAAATTAGTTACATAAAGGACCTTATAATATAAGAATAAATTATATGCATAAATATAAATATATAAAGTAATATATAAAATATATATAAAATAATTATAATGGGTGTTTATTTAGAAGTATTATTAAAATTATAAGCTAATTAGTATTCAAATGGAAAATTAGTTATAAAGGACGTTATAATATTTGAAGTAATATAAATAGGCTGTTAGAATTAATAAATATAATAAAATGAGAAAATTAACTCTCTAAAGAAAAAGAAAAAAAAAACGAGAAAAATAATATTGAGTTAACTTAAAAGTCTTATAATACTAATAATAATAATAATAGCAAAAATAATAAAAAATAAAAATAAATAAATAATAATAATAATATATAACTAGAAAAAAAAAAAAAAAAAAAAAAAACCTTAAGAGGAGGGCGGAAAAAATTGGGCTGATAAAAACCTCGTGGAGAAATCAAATGAGCTAAATGACAGATATGGCTTTGCTGATGTGGATCTTGATAAAGGAAGGGGAGAAATGTCAACTCAATAGAATAAAGGTATATAATAGTTGGTCCGACTATTTTCAGGACTTTTATATCTTTAATTAAATAAAAAATAAATAAAAAAAAATAAAAGAAAAAGAAAAAAAGAAATTATTTTAAAATTTAGGAGGTTAAGGATAGTTTATGGGACAGATTACTTCTTCATTTGTTTGATGTATTGGGTCTTTTTCCTCTGAAGTCTCACAATAATTGCTCCCAGTTTTTTGACAAACTCGTGGCTAAATAGATTATCCCAAGAGCTAGCTGCCACTATGTTTGCATAACTTTCTCTGTTATGGTTGAAGGCCTCACATTCTAAAATGAAATGATTTTCTGTCTCCACTTTTCCAAAAGAACAAAAAATACATACTCTTTCTTCCCACAATTCTTTTGACCTTCAATTAATCTTTAATTGAACAATTATATTTTTTTTTTAATATTTTCAATTCAACTACATCAAATTAAATATATTTTAATATTAAATAAAAAAAACATTATAAAATTAAACAAAAATTATATAATTTTTTATAATAAATCAATTTTTATTGGCTATAAATTTTATAGCTGAAATTTAATAAAATACCAAACCCGAAACATTATAATACCGGTTAACGTAAAACCAATACAATACCCAAAACAAACGATTCACAGTTTACAAACAGAAGCCTCCCAAAAATTTCATCATATATCCAACTGATATGTGTTTCTGTCACATGGACCCTTATGGGTATTGTAAATATGGTGTTACAAAAACGAAAACCTCAATTTCACATACAAAAAAATTGCTAAATAATATTTTGGTGGAAAACAGTGAACCTTTTCATTTATGAAGATAGAAACTTAGTTAACGGCCGTCACTTTTTCAGAAGAAAAAGCTTCAATAGATTTATATTAAGACAATATAAAAAGTCTGTTAAGATACAAAAGGGAGCAGTCCGAAAGGCTACAATAAAAAGATCATCCCAACAGCAATAAATATACAGGTGTGCAAAGAAAAAGATCATCCCAACAGCAATAAATATACAGGTGTGCAAAGAAAAACAGCTAACACATGAAACATATAGCAGAGAACACAGATAAAGACTGAGAAAAACCAGATAGCAGATGCCGAAAGAAACCTGTTGCAATCTATATAAGCCAAATAAAACAAAAACGACAGATATGCCGAGAACAAAAAGGACACAACGGCCATAAGATTAACCCAACGGCAATAAGATTAACCCAAAACTTATTTGGGCGGCTTTCTTGGGACTGAATCATAGATTGCATAACATTGCATAAGTTAATGGCCCTCACTTATAAGAAGCTTATTGATATACTCATTATAATAATAAAATAATATCCAATAAACATGATTGGACATTCAGATATCAGATACAAATGATAACGAAGCGAGACGAATACAGGATTTGTTTTCTATAATTAAAATCTTGTTAAATCATTTGGCTTGGGCTGGCTAGGGAGGCAGGAGGCGGCACAGTAGGTTGGAATGGCAGAAACTGAGAAGCCATTAAAATTAGTGCCGATAGCAGCAGCGTAGGCGCCCATGTTGGGAAAAACAAGCCAGTCTCCCACCACCAGCTCCGGCAGCAAGTAATCGATCAGGAGGGATATCGGAAGCGTCGCATGTCGGTCCAAAAACAGTAGATGGATACCTGGGCAGCCCGGTGCAGGAGGCATTCGAGCGGCGGGATTTGCAGGCCAGAGGGAGCGCAGTGATGATGGCTTTGTCGTGTATAAGACAACTCATGGAGCCATGGATGCCATCGTTAATCCAATATTCCCTCACTTCTCCTCTTACCCGTTCTCCGATTACACAGGAGACCAGCCAGAAGGCGCTCGCGGCCAAATATCGACCCGGCTCACCCATAGCGAAAATCTTTATTTCGTCGGGGAAGTATGTTTTCAAAGACGTTCGGACTGTAGGCTTGGCCTCTGCAAATAGCTGTCCCGCGGTGAAACCGCCACCGATATTAACAATACTAAGTTTCGGCATCCCAAGCCGAGAGGCCGAATCGAAAACGTCCCGAACGGTCGCGATCGCGCTTGCGTAGATGCCGGAGCGCGAGACACTGCTTCCAACGTGAAACGAGACGCCCTGCACGGCTAGGCCAGAGCCCTGTGCTGCCTGCAGTAGCGGGTCGACTTCCTGGGGCAGGGCGCCGTACTTGCGACCCAACGGGATTCCCGCCTCCTCGTTGGGTACCTTCACCCTCAGCAACAACGCGCACCGTCTTCTTGATTTTCTCAACTTCTTGAATGGAATCGAACGTTGTTAGATTCACGCCGACGCTCGCCGCGTATTTGAGGTGTGTCACTGCCTTGCATGGATTTGCGTAGACGATTCGATAGGGCGAGACACCGAGCTTCAGGATGGCTTCGATCTCCACCCGGCTGGCGCAGTCAAATCCAGACCCAAGCGTGGCCAGGGCCGACAATAACACCGGCTCTGGGTTACACTTGACAGCGTAAAAGGGGCAGACAGTGGGGAGGGCCTCCTGCCATTTGTGCCACAAATCAACCACCACTCCGAGGTCAAGGAGGTAAACCGGGTCGTTCACATCGTCATTGTCGATAATGGACTGCGCCATCTCCTTCACAGCTTCGTGCGAGCTTGACCGCAGGGCCATCACCTTTGGGCTCTTCACCTCAGCGCTCGCGAGCACCCTCTCTAGAGCCGAAGACGAGCACTTGTACTCGTTTACGATCGACTTATTTAAACAGGACGATGTCACTATGAGCTCCCCGGTGGCCATTGTCCACAAACACAAACAGAAATAGAAAAATAAAATGCAATACAGAATTTTAGCTCTAAAAGCATTGCATTCATCTCTATTTATAGCCGGCAATTGCGAATCCGGTCAGATATAGCTTTTGATATCATTATTGTTTATTAGATTTTGAAATATTTCAAATTTTTATTTTTATATTATTTTTATGTTATTAATTTATTTTTATTTTTTTTAAGAAATATTTCTAAAATATCTAAATCTACATGAGAGCGAAAAAGCTATTTTACATTCATCCATTAATTGGAATGACAGATATGATTCCTAGTGAAATGATTTTTTTAAGTGACATCCAAAGGCAACATGTTTATTTTTTTTTAAATGGGATTCACTTTATTCAATCTGTAGAATTCCTATTAATACAATGATCAAAACTACTTTGCATTCAACTATTTTGTATATTTATTTTTTATTTTTTATTTTTATGATTCCATTTAATAATAACTATTTTGTATTAATGATTATTATTATTATTTTACGTGGTTCACTGTACCAATCTGTAGGATTCTTACTAATACAATGACAAAAAAAATTACTTTGCATTTAACCATTCCATTTAAACTTTGTATGACAACTACTTTTGCATAATTTATATGACAACTACCATTTAATAATAGCTATTTTTTATTACTATTTTATTTAATAATAACTACTTTCTATTATTATTATTATTATTATTATTATTATTATTTTATAAGATACATTGTACCATTTACAAGATTCCCATTAATATAATGACCAAAAAAAATTACTTTTACATTCAACTATTCCATTTTCCTGGACTGCTGGGTTTATGGACTAGGCGGCTATTTGGTTTGGGACAGTCATACAAACAAATTGAACCTAGAGCCTATTCTTCGAACCTCTACATTAAATTGACGCAACCTCTCTCTCGACCTCTATAAAGAACCTACAGAAGGCCCTCTTACCTCTTACCCTTACCTCTTTCTATCATAGCCTTACTCCCATAGCTCACAGAAACGGATAGCATACGAGGCCTATATTGCTTATACATATTTCTGACAGTCTACGGATCTGAATAGGAGCTATCTAGCTCTGACTGTCAAGGCGGCTAGGCCTCCCGTCTCTAGACAATGACCGCACCTTGAAGCAATTACAACTGGTTATGCCCGGTAGCTATTACTGGCTATGTCGGGTGGTCTCCGTGTAAATCACCTATGTTGTCCCTCCCTCTCTGCCTGTTGCGTATGGCTGCTGCAATGTGGGCTGTGGGGCTGGTGCTACGTGGTGGGAGATCTTCTATGTCTGGCTGGTAGGGGAGTTATGTATCTCTGCTATGTGGGGCTATTTCTGAATGTAATATTAACTTAAAGCAGTTAATAATCATATATCATATATAACGCATGTTCATTCCCTCCATCTAGCCCACTCAGGTAACCACATTACCAAGGCTCCATATGGTTATAGTATATATTTCGAGTACCTCCCCGTCTCGATCTCGACCCTCGAACCTCCAACTCACCCTACGGAGCTGAAGTGACTCGGTTTGATTCAGAATGCGTTACTTACGATGGCACCTGTTTTGTTTGGAATCATCCCCAGAAACATAGTTCATTCACGCTAGGAAGGAAGTGCCTGTAAGAGAGAGGTGGCACCGACCAGATAGTAACTCATTGATTCGATTGATCGCGTATTCAGGGGGACGGTACAACGGGCGGACGATTCACTGTCCACCGCGTCGGAATAAGTAAGAATAAGAACGTAGATGGTCAAATTCGCTATGTTCGTGGGGATACGTGTGGCTATTGGGAATCGCAAAATGTGTATCGTAGCAGCATAAAGTGCACTGGTGTCTTTCTCGTCGCTATGTAAATCCATGTGATCACGGGTATCGAGCGGTATCGTTCCTAATGCGGGGCGTATGATGTTGTATCGAGCGGTAGCGATCATTGCTTCGCGGTAGCAATCATCATCCCTCATCGAATAACATCATTTGTGTAACCAAGCTCTAAGCTGCTGAGATAATGTTTAGCATCGGGGCCCCCCGTACCAGTGTAGTCTGTTTCGGGCTGACAGAAAGGGGCAAGAGGAAATGCGTATGGCATGTTGTACTTGGGTAGTCGGATAGAACGAGCTGGGCAGGTAAACATAAAGTTTCATGTGTATATCTGCCCTTGCCAATGCTATTTCCATCGTTAATTGCTCATTTCCATCGCTATTTATTGCCAACGCCAATCGGCATAAACATCTAACTCGACATGCATTGTACCTACCTGATGCATGCAAGTAACTTCATCGAACCTGAATTGTGTAACCATTGTTGGTAACCACTTCCATCGGTAAGCAAACCAAATTGGGAACACCTACCTTGCTTTCCAAACTCACCCACCTGAATACCTAGACCTGGTAGCCCTACTTGCTTAATGAATCACTTAGTCAAATGAGTGGGTACTGCTGCTATAGACTTCTCTTGTAGTAACGGGATCAACCTTGCCCTTCTCTTTCTTACTGTCTTCACCCCAGGATATGGATGGACGGAGGAAGGTGCCTTTATCCCTTATAAACCAATTCATTTAGCCAGGAATCGTGAGTAGACACGACACTCTCGCTATTCACCATATAAATCCCTTGCCTTATGAATTCTTCTGGGTACCACATATCACGTTCTGGGTACTGCTATGGATTTGCTCCTACTTATACTGCTTGCTACGGATAGTTACCCACCTTCAGACCTATAACTCCCTATACACTTGATTAATTAATCCACTGGGTACTGCTATAGAACTTCTATTTACAGCTGGAATTAACCAACCTACACGGAGTGCCTTGCTTACCCAACCTTTGTTATGCCCACACGTGCCTTGCTTCAAGCCAGGAGTCGGGGGTAAAGCACGAGTTCTATTATGACTTTACACTAATACCTTAATTGAGAAATTCTGATTGGTACCGATACTTGACGAATCAGGTCCATTAATAGTAGATATTGTGCCCTGATTTCACTCTGTTTAGAACTGTATCATTGGCACCCCGGGCCTTCCTGTATGTACAGTATTTTGAAGTTCACTGTCTTTGGAGTGACCGCTGTTGTGCCCATAGGAGAGCACAATGTTGTCTAACTCCTCCAGTAGTTTCATTCTCCGTATGGTTGGGACATTGAAAGCCTACCTACATTCGAGCATACCGGACGATCAGACTATTCCCCGAAATACCCAACCTCGTCGGTGAGAGCGTTCGATTCTTCCCAGTCAAACATGAACCTAAGAGTGGAAGTATGTTTCGAACCATTCCACATTTTCACGTTGTGTCGGAACAATCTCCAGACTAAAAGTAGAAATTGCATCCAAGTCGAGAGCTGAGTAGGTAATAGAAGCACCTTTAATAACCAACGTTTCCATATAAGCTTTCATATCATTCCTAAGAGAATAGAGTGACTAGAGCAGGGGGAGAGAGCTCTGGTTGGCAAGACAGCTTGTGAAAAAACTCTTTATGCCATTGATCTATGGTAAGAGTGTGATAACCATGGCTAGGGATATTCGTGAGTTTTTTGGGTCTGGGGCATTGCTCAGTATGAAGGAATCCTACCACATTGCTCACCTTTGCCGTGAATTTTGGGTAGAGCAATATCCTGATATAGCCCATGTAACATCCAGTTAATTGAGTGAACCAGTCAAGTAGAGAAGCAATACCAGGAACGTAGGCATAGGTAGCTAGAGCAACACCAGTCGTGTTCGTTGACCCAGTAGATCTTGCAAATGGTGTAGTTCTTTCTGTTGATCCAGTAGATCCACCAGCATGGGCAGAGGCACCAGCGGAACCAAGAGCAAAGGAACAACCAGCAAAAAGAAAGGCAGATCGAGATTGGAACCTAGCAGCGTAGATAAAGGCAAAGACAAATATAAAGGTTGCTAGAGAGGCAAGAAAGTAAGCAAGGGTAGTAGGAGCAGGACCAGATTTATATGCAGACTCACCAGTAGCAAAGCCGATTTAAGGAGCACCTGTCCCAGGCAAAGTATCAGGCGCGGATCCATAGTAATGCACGCATACAGAGACAAGTAGAAATCACATTTGGATAATCATTTATAGGGATAGTTCGACTGAATTGCTACGGTGAATAGACAGCGTTCGGAAAGCTTAGTTGGTATGGGATCTTAACGTAACAGAGATAGGGCATAATTATGTATATAACAACATGACTAAGCTATTTATCAGTGACTTGATGATGGCATCGGACGAGTGCATACATAGAGAGCATTCGGCTGAGCTAGGTTGCTTATAACGAGCGAAGAGAAAGCGTTCGGCAGGTTGATCAATCACTTTTGTATGACACGTAGTAATTGGATCATGCATGCGTAAAGAGCGCACTACACATTAGGTCATGCATACGGTTAGATCATTGGTTGGATGGCTTCTGGATGGGTGATTTCTAGAGGGACAATTGGAGGTCGGACTTGGTCAGCTGGTAATGCATAATGGGTGATACAAATATAGAGCAATTGGACTGAGCAAAGAAGTTGTTCGCCTATTTTGTTGGAGTTAATGCTTACATTCCATATTTAAGAAGTTGGTTTGTGATGGTTGAGAAATTCTCTCAACCTCTCTATCTAATTTGGGAATAAGTTAGATCTCAGAAACTCTATTTAATAGAGTAATCTGAATGTAAATGTGTGTGTGAGTGTCTTTGCACATACACCATTTGTGCACAATATATGATTGAGTTTTTGTGATTGTGTGATTTTAGCTGTTTCTATCATGGTATCGGAGCTGTAGGTCAGAGGCCTGTGTGTTGTGTGGTTGCCAATTGGTGAGCCGACCTGTCCGTGGAGCAGACTCTGTATGGGCAGCGTCTCTGTTTGAGCGTTGCCTCACTGTTTCCTGTATTCAACCTTTGGTTAGCCAATGTGGAGATCTGTTTGAGATCTGTTGGCGTTGTGGAAGAGCCAACGCCTGTTGGAGATTTGGACCAGGTGAATGAGCCGAGTCATGGTGAATGCGCGTACATACCTTTGCTGGAGCCGAGCATTATTGTTGTCGTTCTTTTAGGAGAAGTCCACTTGTAAAAGTCGATCTTTGTTGCTTACTATCGCTCTCTAATCCCTGCAGGGGATGTCAAGATCCAAAGCTGCTTAAGATTTAAAGAATTGAACAGCTTAACGACTTAAATCTGAAACAATTCTTTGAATTTTTATTTTATTGAAGAATTATTGTTTGGCTTCAACTCTTTACGAAGAACGATTCTTTAGTTAAGCATATGCAACTGTTAAAGATCAGGGATTTGTTTGGCGTAACGGTGAAAATTTGTGTAAAGGCTTAAAGATCTAAGTTGTTGTATGTTTAGTCGTGGAGAAATTGGTTTATTCGGCTGCAATAACCACGGGAAGAGGCAGAGAAGATTGCGGCACAGTGGTCCGCGTCTTGGAGATCCATCTGCGCACGGTGGTGGAGTGGCCACCGTGGCTAGCGGCATGCTATTTTCTGCATGCTTTAGAGGATCCAAACCGTGTTCTGCTTTTAGATCTGGAGGGCACCCGGACTGTTGAGGAGGAAGCCGAGATCTCTTGCTTGAAGGCTGACATTTTCTGCTGTCGAGTGTTGAATCCAGGATTGGGGATGCAAAAGCTGCCACGACTCTGCCGTGGAATCAATGAAACTGTCATTCAGAGCGAGGAGCAATTTGGATATTGAATTAAAAGTGCGACCAGGGAAGGGGGCTTTAATCCGTTAGAGAAGGGACAATTCCCACCTGTGAATGCGATAAGCACTGAAGTTCAAAATGCTTTGTTTAGAACTTTCAGCTGCATTCAGATCAGGGCGTTAAAGCTATCATGTTGAAAGGAGCAAATGGAAAATTCTGTGGTGGAGGAGACATTATGGGATTTCAAAATATTCAAGAAAAAGGGTCTGATGGTGAAGAATTAGTTGTATCTGGATTTACCCTTATGAACGATGTGATTGAAGGAGGTTCAAACCGTGTTGTTGCGGCAATTGAAGGTTTTGCACTTGGCGGTGGCATCTTGAGTCTGTGGCGATGGCCTGCATATCAAAGGCAGTAGGGCCTACATTGATATCTTCAGAAACATTTTGTTGGGATGCAATTATCTTTTTTTTTAGAATCAACCTGCAGTAGTATGCTTGGATGAGTATTTGCATGGATCAAGTAGTGCAGTAAGGCTCAATATGGATGGTTGTCCAGATAGTATGGCAGTTGCGGATCTAGGGAAGGATCCCTCATTAGTGGTAGACGTGGAAGTGGTTTCCTAATGAGGTTATGCGACAGATTGGGATGCTGTCCAGTAATTGACTTCGGGAGGTCCTTGATTCGGGAGTTGAGGAAGGGAACTCGGGAATCCAACTTGCCAACTACACCTTTCCGAGGGTTATGAGGCAACTTGATGGAGCATCTACTGATAAACTTGATTATTTTGTTATTTTCATGTAATGTAATCATTAAGGGGGGATGTTGGAGTTAATGCTTACATTCCATATTTAAGAAGTTGGTTTGTGATGGTTGAGAAATTCTCTCAACCTCTCTATCTAATTTGGGAATAAGTTAGATCTCAGAAACTCTATTTAATAGAGTAATCTGAATGTAAATGTGTGTGTGAGTGTCTTTGCACATACACCATTTGTGCATAATATATGATTGAGTTTTTGTGATTGTGTGATTTTAGCTGTTTCTATCATATTTCCCTATGGATGTTGCTACCTTAGCTACTGAGTCAACTTATTATAGTAAAATCGATACTACTGCTGTTGGCTAAAGATCTGGGCGAAGTAAACCTGGGACAGTAAAAGGGGAATTGCTATGGAACGGACAGAACAATCAGAATAAGCTTGAACATTAGTAGTGGAACCGGGTTGGACTAGTCATTTTACTTGAAGCGATTAAACATGCAGACCCCAAGTTGGAAGCGATGTGTTTCTCCTGTCTATCCTACCAGAGACACTCTCTTACAAGTTATCGGAATGAGTTGGTTAGTGAGGATCTTGGTTAGTTATGATTATCGGATTTCTTGCTGAACTATCTACCTGAACTAGCTGAACTAGGTGCTGACCGAAGGGAAATCCTCCTTATCTTCTATTTCCGACCTCGTGACCCCGTATTATAACCCCGCATCCTTATCCTATTTATTATGGATGGTCTTCCAAGCTTGAGGAAATGCTACAACACCTGTATCCGGATTAGATGCCATGCGATTACGCAACTGGGAATCAGTTCATTAAACCTTACCTTGGGAATACACCTTACATACTTTCTCTTTAGGGAGCTGCCCTAGACCATCTGTGGAATGGGAATCTGCCAGACCAGGAGCTAGCTGTTAGTGCCCGATACGATTTGATCTTGCAGAGGGGAATGGGAATACGTTCATCAACCCTTGCTCTCCTTTTTTCGAGAAAGCAAGAAATTCCTCGACCTCGTAACCTCAGTCGAGTCCCTCAGGGCCTCACCATATGAATAGTGAGTCCCTACCAGGCCTCGACCTCCTCTCCTTCGTAAACTCAGTCGAGTCCCTCGACCTCGTAACCTCGGCCGAGTCGATGGCAGCCTTATAGTTCTTCAAGTTGATGGCGGCTTTTGGGGCCCCTCCTTTTTCTTCTCTGGCTCGAAGAGACAGAGCAAAGGATCCATTCTTCCTCTCCCTTATGGTCGAGCAGCTCCCCTTTCAATCTATCCAGGTTGGTGTCAAGCTTGCTCTCCCTTCAACTAAAGGCCCCCTTCAAATCAACTATTAGCCCCCTTCAACTTAAGGGGGGCATGCCCATATATGCTTTTCATCTCCCTCATTCATTAGAGTGGGATGGCATAATGACATATATAAAGAATGACCAACGGGAAAGGAAGGCATGGCTCAACTTGGCAGGTGAGATTGCTTGGCAGGTGAGAGGGCTTGTAGGTAGGAGCGTAATGACACATATCGATGCATTCATTCATTATATACATAATTACGTCATTCGAGATATGTCATTTTTCGCATCCCCAAATGGCCAAATTCTTAGGGTTATATTTAGTCATAGCAGGGGTAAAGGGTTGGGCGTGTCAAGTAGCCGTAAAGCGCACGCAAATGCCCTCTCCTCTCCCTTTTGGTCGAGCACCTCTCCTCTCCTTATTAGTCGAGCCCCCTAAAGGGTCCTTATTAGTCGAGCATGCTTACGCACCCTAAAGGTCCTCACCCATTGGAATGAGTGAGCAACTCCGTCCCTCTCCTCTCCCTTTTGGTCGAGCACCTAAAGGTCCTTAACAGTCGAGCCTGCTTGCGCATCCTTATCAGTTGAGCCCCTACCGGTCCTCTCCTTAACAGTCGAGCCTGCTTATGCATCCTTGCTTCGGGCTTACAAGACTCGATAGCAAGCTCATAAGCCAGCCTAATGATATACGTATTTTTAGTCAGGCAAATGACAGCCCGCTTTGAACCTAAATCCGTCATACCCGCTGTGGCCAACATCGCATAGTTAGTCTGGAAAGACGACCAATTCATTTGGCCCACCCCTCTTGAAGAAGGTTAGTCTGTGGGACCCTATCTAAGAAGACTGTCCTGTTGTGCACCCCTCTCATAAGACATTAAGTATCAATCAATCGATCAATTACTATCAAAGCCCAAGCCACCTCCCTTACTGGCACTTCCATCCTAGCGTGAATGAAACCATGTGTCTTGCCTGTCGATGATGCTAAACGGGTGCATTGTAAGTAACGCATATTTGTGTTCCGAACCATTGAGCCAAGTAGGCTACCATCTGATCCCGGGAGTCGATCCAAGTATCCAAGCCTATAAGCCAAACCAAGCAGTCCAGCCCCGCCCACCAGCCAAACTGAGTAGCCCCGCCCAGCCAATGAATCCATCCTACCAATTCATTATAGAGAAACATCATGAAATGCCTTGCCCGATGCGGACAAGCGACTTCGTACCAATATTCCGTAATAAGAAATCATTTTGAGTACTCGCGATGAGTTACCATTGGTCCGACCGAATCAAAACAATATTCTAAATGAAAATGGCGAATAAGAAGCTTTTCGAATATCTGGTCTACCCGAACTTCTTGCCTGCCCCCGACGATGTTGCTGAAGTAGCCATAAGCGTATGCACTGGAAGCCGCCCCGTAAGGCATAGGTGGGGTAACTGGCATTATATATGAGAATCTCCAAGGCCATATATTATCTGTCGGGTATGAGTGAAGGGGGCCCTCTCTCGAAGGATGTGGGCTATCAATCAAGAACATTCCGAAACATCACCAAGCTCACCTCGCATATTGTCAGTACCAGAGACTAGAACTCTGTGTCAGTCGCGTGATCCTCCCTGACAGGTGCATCGTAAGTAACGCATTATCAATCAAATTGAGTAACTGGGAGTTCCGTTAAGTGATATCGAGGTTCGAGGTATAGTTTGATTAATAGCCTGGATTAATAGCTTTTCTTGTGGGGTTTTAGGTTGGAGGTATGGGTGCTTTGTTCTAGGCGTGTTGTTCTAGGTCTTCTGGTCTAGTTCTCCTGGTGAGGTTTCCTTACTATTCCTCATCATTCTTCATTCCTTTCCTATCTAAGAAGACTAATCAGTTTGGAAAAGAAAATAAGTTGGCTCATAAGTCAAGCGCGTCTCTTCATACCTGTCCTGTAACCGCACCCACCAACTACCGGGGACTCCTCCAACTGTGCATGGATCAAATCAAATCAATCTGTCCAGTGAAAGGCCATCTCTTCATACGCATCCTGTGGCCGCTAGTGTAACGGCATCCACCCACTATGTTCCAGACTCCCCAACAGTATTGATCCATCAATCAATCTGTCCAGTGGGCATCTCTTATACCTGTCCCTCCGGTACCTACCCTTTTTCTTTCTTCCTGGGTGAGGTGTACTGGGCGACTAAGATGAACTGAATGGCGGGGGCCTGTAGGGTATGATCCGACCTTTAGATTGAGAGTTGATCGATATGTGAGCTGTGAATGAAGGGTCTGCACTATTGGCTGGCAGATGGTTTCTTTTTTCATTTTGCATTATATACGTTATTATACACCAATTGGCTCATCGACTTTTCCAAAACAGGTGGCATTGTAAGGTAAGCATCACCGATCGGTTCACAAACTGACCAGAAGCCGTCGAATGCATCAACTCTAGAATCGACAGCATCAACTATGGGCTCTCGGCGTCTACGTCGATGATGTGTTCCCATGTAATATCTATCATCTTTTTCCCCCGGTATTGGCTAGTGGTACTTGGACCAACCTCCATGCTGGGGATCAACTCTTGGCTCAGCTAGTGGCATCAAGTGAATCAAAACTATTCATCGAGTGGCTCAACTACCAGCATAGAGTGCATCGCCTCCTTCCTTCCTGGCTGGCTAAAGGGCACGTACTAATTGTCACAGACTATAGCTTCATGAACTGACTCTTCCTTGACCAGAGCATCATAAATGAACCAACTAGAGCTTCCCTGACTAGAGCTTCTAGGGTCAATGAGTATCCAGCCCAGCCCAGTATCCCCATCCCACCAAGCTATGACCGGCATCAACACCTGCCTGGGATCATCACCCTTTGGGATCGCCTGCATCAACAGCGTATAGAGTGCCAACATCGAATAGAAGCAGCATTGAGTGGATCACCACCTCTAATCGATTGGCAGTATGTATTATCAGCATTGAGTACCGAGAATGCATGGAACACATCTGGATCGAAAAGGGGAATTGACTAAAAGCATGTATACCCAACCTAGATTTTATGGCTTCGCCTATTTGCACTCCCACCTCGGCAGAGAGGAGAGGGGCGGGACTACGGACGGATTTTTCGATACTGACCCAAGTGATAAGGCAGGAGCAGTATGTTCTGTCAGTCGAACATGATGACGTCGAGCAGGATGCCGTGGAACATGAGGCCGTGGAAAAGAACTAGGCGAGACATTGTTAAGTGATAAATCTCATTTATTACCCTATCCCGAAAAGTTCCGCTAATTGGAACGGGACTGGGAGGACCTAGAAGGGGGGACACAAATAACCTTACCTGGCCTTCTTCGTTGTAGCTCAGTTAAGTCATGTTTCTTTTTCTATTTCTTTTTCAACGAATGGATAGAGACTTACCTCTAGCTTCTTCGCTTACGCTCAGGGGATCGCTGACGCTCTGCTAAGTAAGCTCTTTCAAAGAATGACCTTGATGCTTATTGGGTGGGGGGCGGTGGTCGAGCCAACTTAACGTTTCCTCTTGCTTCTTCGCTAAAGCTCAGGGACCGGACTAGCTTCACTTACACTCAGCTCTATAAGTGATTTCTAATCAGGAATGGAAATAGGAATAATAGTCATCCATTTGTTTATATATGTTATACATCAGCCATTACTCCCGGATAAGAAAGCTCTATTGCCAGTGGGAGATCTTGCCAAACCTTCTACTCAGTATCTCTATCAATCATTGGGAAAACATATATCTCCGTGGGCACTAACTAATCTCTATTGGCAAGCATAACATACTCCATGTGAGCTAGGGGGGATAAGAAAAGAACTAGTACTCGAGTATGAGGGCATAATCACTATGGAGGAGCTTACCTTTCTTTGCCAGTATCATTCCCAGGAGCTTTATCGGTTGACGGTTTCAAAAGGTTAGATTGATAAGTTCCCATAGTTGGCAAGTGGAGATCAATCATGAGTATCCGCTTTTGACTCCATCATTGGTACGGACGGAACTCCCTCTAATGCTATACTCGTACACCCACCATACTCTCATTTCCCACCATCCGATGGCCAGTAATCGTTTCAAAGTTCCGGTGGAATCAATCTATAACCATTCTAAACCATACTAATCGATAGCGTATGGAAAGGGCTTGGCTCCGTTAGTGTAGTAGGTAGAGCCATTTCTTGCCCTTGAGCCTTAGATAAAGCTTTATCATCCCTATCATTCCTAGTCTTTTCCTTCCCATCACTAGCCCCTTATTCCTACCACTTTTCACCCACCACTATGAGAATAAGAGTAATTGGATCCCCGGCATAAACAAAATTAGGATTTGAACCAGCAATTTAGGAATAATAGGATGGCTAAGCTGGGTAATTGAATCTATAGACTGAAACTGGAATCTCTGGAACAAAGCTTTAGGCAGGTTAAGAAGAATAAAGAAAGTATAGAAGGGTTGGTAACATAGTAGGAGAATACCCAGAAATGTGTAACTAAAGAAGCCAAGTGCCGATCGAAAAGCATCTCGTTATCTTGTGCGTGGGTGATACCATCAGTCTTATCCTTCTCACTTGGGCAGTCAACCCTACTCACTGGGCCTATCTATCTTATCTATACCTCTTCTGAATACATGTTTTGATCCACTGGAACACCGGTCTTATTGTAGCTGACCCCCTACTAATAAGAATGGGTCGCTCCACCTTCACTGAATAACCTATCGAAATTGGAACAAGACTTGATGATGGCCCACTCGATCCAGCCATAACAGCTGCCTTAAATAGAGAATACGATGTCAGTCTTATATACCACGGAGTTTACATCCCCGAAATGCTTTTGGTACCAGTCATCATATCCGCATCCCGTCGGAATAGAGGTGGGGCCTATAGAGAGTAGGGGCATGTCTCCTATTTGGAATTGTGCGTGGCCCGCCCAGCGTCTATAGGTTTTGTTATTTTTGTCTTCCACCCATAGTAGAGAGGGGGAGGGGAGGGGGCAGATCGATCTATTGGCACCGTTCAATCAGATCTTTCTACTAAGCGTCCGGGTAGGAAAGGGACTATCCTATCTTGCCAGTCTGGTGGTTCGGGCATTCCTTCCAAGGTTTTGCTTCACCTCTTATAGAGCAGGCCCTATAGAGAGTAGGGGCTTCATTGTAGAGTAGGGCTCCGCAACCCTATTAGATATGAAGCGTGGTCGTAACTAAACCGAATCTCCATCCATCTTGTTGAAGAAGCACTCGGAAACATGAAACTATACCCTGTAACAACACTTCTGAAGATGCCCTACCTCTCTATAGTAGGGCTTCGCTTCACACTGAGCAAAGTACATGTTCGATTCGGTAAGAGCAGGTTTGAGTGGGCCATCAGGCATAGTAAGAGCTCGAAGTGGTTTCAGGATTGGAACGAATAGTGGGCGTGCTCCTTATGATTGGCTGTAGTAAGTTCTCTAATAGGCTGTAGTGCATGGGTCTAGGAGAGAGAATATGTTTCAGGTTCTGCGAGAGCTTGTCTTAACATATAAGATACTGGGTCAACAAAACTCTACTGGTTCACGAGCATGGTGGGTAGCTGCCCCTATAGATAGTAGGGCGCGAATCAACCAATCCAATTCATATTGAACTATTCTAATACCTTTCTTTCAAAGTGTTCACCGAGACCTCGTATTAAAGCATTGGACTTGGGGGGTGAAAAGGTACTGCCATGCAGATTGATTCGATCCAGCAGCCACTTCTCTTACTGGCTCGGTCGAAAAGGGCAGAAAAGCATAATGACTACGAACTCTCGACCGGCCCCCCACCAAATAATTAGGGGACCTTCTAGCAATTTGAAGGGAAGAAATATAAGTAAGAAGAGTTATTAGGAATGAAAAGAGAAGGAACGAGGAAAGAAGAAGCGACTGATGAGTGAGTGGGAGCGCTACGAAGAGCATAGAGCTATAGTTTTGAATAAACACCTCTAATATGATGAGAAAACCCAAGCACTTGGGAAAAACGACGGAGCAGGATCACGTAGAGCAACAAGTTATTGCGGACAGGAGTTTCAGATCCATGAACTTTGTACAAAGCATCCCGGAGGAATATGAGCAATCGGAGCGGAAAAGAAATAGGGAGAAGAACAAAGATTTCGTCCATTCCCCACCAATCCACAATAATACCTTTGTAACCGCGACGGATGATAAGGGGAATAAAAAAACTGGGGCCTCCGCGGGTTGCTTGGAGGAAATGAAAGGGGGGTCTCGTCGCTCGACCAAGTATGCTGCTGAAGCAACTGCAGAACATGTCGGGCGATCCGCAAAAAAGAGAGGGAAGCCAGTTGTAGTGAGAGTGAAAGGATCTACCTATCTCGGGAAAAAGAAAGCAGTGATCCCGAGCTCTCGAAAAGGAGTAGGGAGAAAATCTCTCATTATGTACATCCACGATGTAACCCAACTTTCACATAACGGATGCCGACTCCCCAGGAAACGTCGTGTTTAAATCTCATCATAAATTGATTAAGTTCTCCATTTACTTCTACCTATTATTCTTACTCACTCAAATTGAGGAATGAAAATCGCTCGACCAACGATGCGCAAGCAGGCTCGACTACTATTTACCCACCCACCCCAATCCCCGAGGGGAGAGGAATTGGAAGCTTGCTCTACTAATATAAAGGTCAAGCAAGCAAGAAATTCCAGGTCAATTAGCGATAAAGTGAAGCATGGTCATTATTAAGGAAAGGTCGATGAGGTCCGCTTCAACCCCGTATGGGCTCACAGCTTTCCATTTTCCCTTCTATGGGGCGGGTCAAATCTGTGATATTTGCTTCAACCCCGTATGGGCTCACAGCGCGAGCAGCACTCCCACTAAGTTCAACACCAATCACGAATAAGGGAAACACCCACATCAGAACCAGAACTCCCAGCACCGGTAGAAAACGCACGCCTATGCCCATCGGATCTCATTGGGTCACCCAGATATCAAGAAGAGAAAGGTCAAGCAAGGTCGAATTCATCAAGATAAGGCGAAAAGCCAAATTGTGATCGAAACTAGCACATCCATACGCCCAGCTACCTCTACTTATTTAGTTAAGGGGGGGGGGGGGGGGGGCGGGTTCCTAGATCGAGGAAGAGAACAAGCAGCAGCCGCAGTACACCTAATTACATCAATCCCTTTCAGACTAGATTCTTTTGACTCGTTAGGAGGAGCCACCTACTTCCCTATTCTCTCCATACCCCGCCTACTATTGCTACTCACCTACTTACAGCCATCAGGGTCAGATATTTCGCTGGCTAGGAGATCAGTCACTCGCCTTCAGTCACTGGCTAGGATGTGGCTGGCTAGACCAATCACTGGCTAGGCTGGCTAGTTCATATCGCAGGAATAATCTCGACAATGACGGGTTCCTCCTCGCTACCTTATCAGCCGCAGGCAGGAAGGAATAAGGAAATATGAGTTCCGGAAACACATTACAATACGGATTAGAACGGATTAGATATAAGATTAGATATAAGTATGGCCACGATAAGTATAGCCACGATTCGAGGGTGGTTACATCATCTTCGGGAAAATTGAAGTGCCTAGTTCCGAGCCCTCTCTTAAGGCTGGAAGGGCTGATGCATTCGATAAGTACTGCCTAGGAAATCTTATAAGTGCGATATCTGTCTGGTCTTGCACCGCCTATTTCAAAGCGCAGCTACCTCGCTCACCTAATTGTGGCTGGCTAGTCAATAGAGCGGCTCTACAACTCGCCCCTCGATGGCTGGGAGCCTGTACCTACAAGATTCGATGGGCGGCTTTTGCCAAACAAACAAAGTGATCCCCATCGGTGGTAAGAACAGACTGGCTGACCGAGTGCACAACACCCTCCCCCCTTTAAGCCTGAATCTGTTCTCTCCCCTGCCTGCCTGAAAATACAAACCCAACACCAGAGATTAACAACCCACTATTAAGTTCCCAACCTTATCTTATGTATTCATTCTCGATTTCATGCATGCTTGATCCTTTCCCTATTTCTTTCCCACCCAGTATTGACGTGTTCCAACTGCTAAGTCAACTTGCTTTATTGAGTCTACTGCTGTTCTGTTTCCAACTATCTCTTTCTTTCTGTCCGAGTGGTCTATTTGGTCCTGTTTCATTGTCTAGGTGTTGGCCGCTGTGGAATCCGGTTATTCAGGTACGGAGTCTGTTCATCCTCGTTCAAAGGGGCCGTATCGAAAAAGGCTAAGCATCGCTCGTGGAGTCTGTTTCATTAGAGTATCCCGTTAGGTTTTCCGTATTTCGGTATTTTGAGTTGAAGTTGGAATGCTTCGGGTAGTAAGCATATTGTATGTACTTCATTTCCCTATTATTCATCTTCTGAGTCGAAAGATGCCATCATCCATCAGAAGAGAGAGAGTTAGCTATGGCATGCATTGCCCAAAAAGAATGTGGAGAGGACCAAGGTCCCGGAGGGGCTTGCGCTTCCTAGTGCAAGGAAGGGTCCTGTTTTCAGATTCTGCTTTTTTCTTGAGAGTCGCAGGTTACAAAGAGCCATTCCTCCCTCATTCACTTAGGTTGGTAGCTTCTATGTAAGCTTCCTTTGATTGAGATTTGCTTTCATTTCAGTTCCTTTGCATTTCAAGCTAGAATAACATTAAGTCTTGAAGACATATAATCGTAACCCTTCACGTATACGTACATCCTCCATCCTTTCAAGTGAGTCTCTTTCTTTATTATAGTAGTGCCCCCTAAGCAGCTGGTTTTCTAATGCCTCGCAACAAGCTTC
The DNA here is from genome assembly GCA_031772625.1 of Pinus tabuliformis. Lineage (NCBI taxonomy): Eukaryota > Viridiplantae > Streptophyta > Pinopsida > Pinales > Pinaceae > Pinus > Pinus tabuliformis. The sequence continues at coordinate 394,025,451 of CM062805.1, forward strand.
ATCAGGAGGTGGGGATCGGAGCAATATACACATTTTCTTATTAGGCCAAGAACCTTTATTCCTTCAAGGTAAGAACAAATCGGGTGAGACCGAAACCTGCCTAAACCTCGTTATGCTACCACCTGCCTAAACCCCGTTATGCTGCCACCTGCCTGATTGGATGGATTAATGAAAGGATGGAAGGATGGAATCACCTTTCATGCCATAATTCATCAATTTGGCCTAATAACACCGCTACTTCTTTACCCCGATGGATCAATATGCCTAAGATCCCTACAAATAAGGGGCGAGGTACGTTAAGTGACTCGCCCTCCTTGCACTAGGAAGCGCAAGCCCCTCCGGGACCTTATGTTCCTACATTTTCTGATGAACCTAGAATTCATGCTGTGGAGGCATAAGCGAGTGTTATAATGAGCTTTACTTCATCATCTGGTAGTGCTCCAAATACTTAGGACGGGGAGATTAGGAAAACCTTCCCCACACTAGTAGAACAATAATAGAATTATACCCAACTCAGTAGTACAGTCCCTCTCCCGATGGTCGAGTGACTCCGTCCCTCTATTCAAAAACTATTAAGGATAATAGTGCATGGGCGAAAGTGCCCCCCAAACCCCCCTGGTTATATAATCGATGGTACCTGCCCTATGGGAATAAGGCGATATTTTGATTGGCCGGTTGAAGTGAAACCGTTCAACTTTCTATTTGTTTCCGGTATAGTACAGTCTTCCGGGCCTGACCTTTAGCTACTTTGGTTTGGCCCACCCTTGTTGCTTCCCTATCTTACCTAGCTTAATGAGGACGGGTCCAGCTTATCCTTACTTATCTACCCTTATCTTAGAAGCTGAATGGAGTAGGAGCTGAATGAGTGAGGAGTGCTTTAATCATCTTCCTTACCGCCTTCCTTAATTAGGAGTAGCCTTATCTTACTTCCCTAGCCTTATTATGTAAACTGAACTCCATACTCCCTAATCCCAGCGGAACCAGCCAGCTCTTGGACTGATCCAACCTGGGGAGGATGCGTAAGCAGGCTCGAGTGGCCGCCATCACTGAAACTTTTCCGTGATTCCAGTCATTATATACATCATTACGCAATCTAATTTGAGGAACTTTAGTTGCTCGACCCCCGGGAGAGGACCGGAGGGGCTCGACCATAAGCCCCCCCACCCAATAAGTAAATTGAAACTTTAGTTGCTCGACCATAAGGGAGAGGACCGGAGGGACGGAGTCACTCACTATTCCAATGGTGAGGGTGCGTAAGCACACTCGACTGTCAAGGCCGCCATCGACGGAGTCACTCACTCATTCCGATGGGTGAGGGGCTCGACCATAAGGATGTCCCCAGCAGGGTGAGGTACGAACGCTCGACTGTTAAGGCCGCCATCACTCGACTATTAAGGACCTTTAAGGTACGTAAGCACGCTCGACTAATAAGGACCCTTTAGGGGGCTCGACTGATAAGGAGAGGAGAGGTGCTCGACCAAAAGGGAGAGGAGAGGGAGAGGACGCGGAGGCAGGCTCGACTGTTAAGGACCGGCAATGGGGCTCGACTGATAAGGAGAGGAACTTTAGTTGCTCGACCATAAGGATGTGCAAGCAGGCTCGACCATAAGGGAGAGGTGCCGTTAGGCCGCTCGACCATAAGGATGCTACAGCAGGCTTGACTGTTAAGGCTGCCATCACCAGCAGGGGCTCGACTGTTAAGGCCGCCATCGATTTATCGCTCGACCATAAGGTCCGGTAGGGGCTCGACTGTTAAGGACCTTTAGGTGCTCGACCAAAAGGGAGAGGAGAGGATGCGTAAGCAGGCTCGACTGATAAGGCCGCCATCACCGGCAGGGTGCGTAAGCACACTCGACTGTCAAGGCCGATGGCAGAATCAGTACCCTCATTACTATAATAGATCTGGAGGACCAATATCATATACCCATTCCTATAAACATTCTTGTGCAACCACGACGAAGCCTTAACACGCTTTGTGCCGAACTTTTTCTCCTTGCAGAACCACAAGTTATAACTTGGGGCCTCGCCCTACAAGAGGTACACGCCCGCGCCTTAGCGAGCCAACAAAAAGTGCGCCTCGAGCTAGCTTTCAAGCTACTCGTTAGAGTAAACCCACATTTCTTTCACCCCCTCAGCCCCAGTCAGCCCGAGGAATACCCCGCAAATAAGCCCCAACACCAAGACACCAGGAGTGCTTTGGCCCGACTTTCTCATTTCGTTAGGATACATGCCTTTCCTAAGCCCTATTCCAGAAATGATCTCGGAATATAAAAATACGACGTTCTCCGGTGGTTAGCGCATAACCTCGTTATCACCAGGAGAATCGGTGCTTTCCAGCTCCTCATTGTTCTATCTTCTAAAGCACCTCACCTTATATATGATGTTATATCTTTATTAGATTTATCTATATATGGAGTAATAATATGAATGAATATAAGAAGTGTCTTCAGAAAAGGTCCTGTCGCATAATAAACATAAGGGGCGCAGCAGCTGCCGGGTTGGTTAACGCACCCAGGCCGCCATCGGTGGTGTGAAGTAGGTTCAATGCCTGCTGTATCAGAAAGAATGCATCAGACGGATGCCTTATCAGCGACGGAGTCACTCACTATTCATATGGTGAGGCCCGGAGGCCCGCCATCGACTCACTATTCATATGGTGAGGGCCGCCATCATCGATTTTGGGCGATCGACCATAAAGGCAAGGCCACCATCGACTCGCCAATTCATATGGGTGAGGGCCACCATCAGCGATAAGCCACTCTCCCCCCATACCATTTACCCACCCACCCCAATCCCCGGTGAGGCGAAAGCGCTCACTCGACCTAAGAAGGGCGAGGAGGGAAGCAACGGGTAAGATTCTCATTAATATGACCGGAAAGACCCGTTGGATTCTATTCTCAGTACTTTTCTCCCTAAAGTGCTATAAGGTGGGCATGTTCTGACTAAGATGAAGATGCTCTGGTGGAAAGACGAAGGCCTCCAATGAGCGGAGCAACTGATACGTATAGCCTAAATCAAGTAGTAATATAAGTTCAATCCTTCGTCCTCTTTTTTGTTTTATTTCTCTAGCCGGGAGCTCCTTGAGCCCTGCCTTCCTTGATTGCTTATTGGGTGGGGGGCTTATGGTTCTTCGTAATAAATGCGTCTCCCTAACGGTCGAGCCTGCTTGTGCATGATGGCGGCCCGTTGGTTGAGTCATGCTTACGCATCCTTTGTTTCTGTTGCTTCTACCTATGCCTATGCTTTCACTCGATCAAATGCACATGCGATGGGTGGTTATCAATCAATGACTCGGTAAACCATTCGCTTTATATCTCCACCTGGATCTAGATCTACTGCTGGAATATCTACAACAGGGTTCAAACCTCTAGATTGAAATCTGCTGCTCGAACTGTCTTTGACCCATCCGGTACTAGAACTATCTCCATCTACTATAGCAAGGACTATAGGTCACGGTAGTCAACGCCTTATGGGTCACGGTGGTCAACGTAATAGGATACCCTCGGTGCTGAACGCCTTATAGGTCGCTTAGTCCTGGTGCCTTTGAGGAAGGTCTTCCATGCCTTTCGAGAGCTTTTCTCTGCGCCTAAGGAAAGCAGTTATCGTCTCGTATTAGGAAGTGATCGGCGCCTTTAGAGCAGTTATCGTCTCGGCGCCTTTAGCAACTTGGTGCACTTGCCTAAAGAGAGTAGTAGTTGTCCGGGCCACAGTGACCCTGTTCAATGGCTGAATTAGCGGCACGAGAGGCTAGTTAGAATGCCCATTTCAGGTCTTTGATAGGTGATTCATACTGAAACTATTTGATGTGCCTTAAATGACAGTTTTGTAGTAGTCGATCAGACGCTTTCGTTACTGGCTCCTGTCATTGGCTGTATTAGGAGACCCTTTTCGAAGTAGTAGGAAAGAAGGAACGTAGTCGCTTGTCCGCATCGGGCAAGGTCCTCGCTTTCAATAAGATAGGCTCGAGTTGGCTCGACAGAAGGAGGCGGATCAGAGAGCAGGAGAAAAAGAAAGTAGCAGTTCTCCCCTGGAGTGGTCGATGGTGAAAGGGGTATATCCGATAAAACAGGGACTCTTTCTATTCCTACTAAGAAAGAGAAGAGAGATCGTTCTTCAGTGGAAGAAATGAGATTATCGACTCATTCTAGAAAAGAACTAATGAATTCAAACCTGTTGAAGAAAATAAGATTTTTCATAGGAAAATGATAATGATAAGGGATTACGTACATCCCTTACGGGGATAAAGAGGAAATAATTCCATGTAGAGTGTTTCAATTTGGAACGAAGATTCAATATTACTGGATCCTTATGGAACAGAATATATTACCATGCATTATATGGAAGGAACGCAATAATTGATTCTTAAGCATTACCATTATAGCCCACTTCTCCCCCATACTACGAGTGAAAGGGAAAATGTAAAAACTACCATTAAAGTAGCCCAAGTTATACCGACTATATCCATACGGATCATGTTCTCTAAAAAATAATGATTTCATCATCGAGATGATAAGGGAACTATTAACCATAGTGCAAAGTTGAAGTTGAAATGAATGGTCCACCTTTGCATTCTGAACGTTACTGACGTTCGAGCTGATATGAGAGATCAATAAATCCATTTGTTCATTGACCAACAAGTTACTATAACTAACTCGAGGGTCGTACATTCACGACGGAATTGGGATCAAATGTACGTAACTCACTATCTATATTGGTAATATGTACCAATATGTCTCCAGAGGTTCTGTAATGGAAATACAGACTTTTCCTTCCATTTACATACCTCAACAAGGTGACACACGGATTCGAACTGGGGATGGAGGATTTGCAGTCCTCTGCCTTACCGCTTGGCTATGTTGCCAAGATATGGGAATCCCATGGAAAGATTGAATCTTTTGTCCTTTCAAGTCATTCGTCCGTCCTTTAAGTATAGTATGAGATGTATGCTAAAGTCAACCATAAAGGAAATGGATCTAATTTGTTCTCCGTCTTTCTTTCGATATGACTATTTTCATTAGGAAATTTTCTAA
>CM062805.1:394032980-394050820 GCA_031772625.1 Pinus tabuliformis
GCCTGTTGAGGACTTCCGACTTGGATTACCAGTTTCTCATTCACCTGTGAACAACTAGGGACAGATAGAGGTGGGATACTAGAGAGAGATCGTACTATTCGAAGTTTCTCTTTCAGCTTTCACCACTCGAACACTTCCTTCAGAAAGATTGGGATGAATTCTGATTAGGGAAGCCGGCACGCACTGGGGATAGCTAACAATGTGTAGTGACTGTACCACTCTCTTTGACTCACATCGGGCACTCCACCGTCATGATTTAAGGAAGCAAGCTAGCTAGTGCTATAGATATAGATTGAGTCCGGCAAGCTTTTAAGTAAATACAAGGTGCAAAGCTGCTTGTCCCTCAGGGGGGCAAGGTGCTCCACTTCTAGAATATTAAGTAACTAATTGGTGAAGAAGGAAGGCTAGCTTAAAAGAAGTCATTCATTGGCGAGGAAGACTGATCTCTTTTACACAAGGTCAAGAAGTCACTCAGGTATACAATATAGAAGAAATGTGGTGGATAAGCGCCCTGGAATTCCATTCTAATAGAGCGGCTCGAGGTCAAATCCATGTTCCTAAGTCAAGATGAAGCGAATACTAAAGTTAGAAAGGGAAACTGAAACTCATCCCATTCAAGCGCATGAGAATCTATAGTTTCTTGCCTGAGACGAAAGCATTGGGACTTCTCCTTGCCTGTCCGCTCTGAATGGCTACTAACAAGAACAAGGAAAGTCGCACATTGACAGCTGAGCAATCGTGGTTAAACGACGTTGATCATACCAATTCTTTTTATCCCTATGGAACCAACCACAGTCTGATTTTCAATACCTCTTCTCTTCTCGACTACTCCCTTTTCTAATGCCATATAGGTACCGACACTAATATTGGTACCTGAGTTATATCCCTTCCCTACTCTAATCTGGAAGGAGAACTGACTTATGAATAATAACTTACCAAAGGGTCGAGAGACTCAACACAACTATCCCACTATTTTATCTCGAACAACTTGAAGCTAGACCTTCCTTCTTTTCACACTACTACGAAAAAAAATTGGAGCCTATTCTGAGTGAATCCTATCGAAAGTAGTATTTCCTACTGATTCGAATCATAACATATGGTCCCGTAAAATCAGTAATATTTTACCTATCTTGATCAAGCAAGTTTTACATGAACTTGAATCAGCATGTTTGATCCGATCTAGCACTATTGCGTACGAAAAGAACTCAATATTGTTTGGAAGAATAAGGAGAACAAGATCAAGTCAAGATTATACAGAGATGATACGGATCAAATTGTTCTTCTTGCACCAAGGAGAAGGCCCTATGCAACCGTTAACTACTTTATAGAAATAAAGTGAAATCCTACCGGAACAGAATTTGTAACTAGCACTGCTATCCTCTCGCCTAGCGAGCAAATATTTACCCCCGTGGATGGAAATACTTCTTGATCTGGATCGATGTAAGAGTACAACTACATTTCCAAAATCCATGTTGTCTATTCGGAACAGGTTGACCCCTTCGCTCTCTCGTGGTACAATCCTCTTCCCGCTGAGCCCTCACTTTTCCTCCGGTCCACAGAAACAAGATATAGGACTGATACCGTTCATCAGTTCATCATATCAGATCAAAAATAACTTTATTTTCCGTATACTCTCCCTGGTATCGGTTGCTATTCATGTGGACTTACGCAGTCGATCAGATCATATCTCAGATAGATATGGATATATATCTCCCTCAACATAGGTCATCGAAATGATCTTGGAAAACCCCAACAACAGCACGAAAGCCAGGATCTTTCGTTAAATTGATTCCTGTTCAAATTCTAACAGTGTATAACCAAAAAAAATTACTTTTGCATTCAACTATTCCATTTAAATTTTGTATTACAACTACTTTGTATAATTTGGATGATAACCCTAATTGAGAGAAAGATGACCCCCTGTTGGGTGTCCATGTGCACAGCTACAAACAGAAACAGAAAAACTAAAATGTAGAAAGGATTTCAAACCTTAAAGCCAAGGCATTGTCTTCCTCTCAATTACTATCACAATTTTCACCTGCCTAATCTTCACTTTCGTCTTTTTCTTCATCACAACTCCAGCTCTTCCACATGTTTACGCTCGAATCAATAGGTTTGTTTAGACGCTATCATGTCACTATGAGCAGCTTGGTGGCCATTAAAAAATAGAAAAAATAAAACGCAAAAGAGATGTATCCCTGTCATCAAGTCATTGTCTTCATCGAGATGTTCATCGGTCACAATGATCACAATTTGGAGTCGTCTACGGAGGCTGAGGAATTGCCGGGATGGCCAAAAGTGGTTGGAATCCGCGTAAAATAATTTCAAAAAATCTTGTAGAGGTAGTGTTTGAATTGTATTTTTGATAGTGGAAATGGATTCAGCACCATCAAAAATGTCTAGGACACCTAAAATTTTGAAGTTTAACAACTATAACTTGGATTTACAAAAATCCTGGCCAGATTTTCTCTAAATATGACCAAAATTTCCATACCTTTCCAAGCAATTCCTCCGACTAGTTAAACTACCGCTCACAATTTATCGCATTGGTCTACGGTACTTTTATGGAATGGAATCTGTATTTTTTATTTTGAAGATTTTGGTTATCAGTTTGGAAAGTTTATCAACACATTTAGGTTGGTTTTGGTGTAAAAATATATATATATATATATATATATATATATATATATATATATATATATATATATATATTATATATATTATTTTTTCGAGTTGGTATAAAAACAAATTTCGTTAGTATTAGAGGTATCAGAACCTAAACTTAGATTTGATTCTCCCTCGCTAAATAAAATTTGATAGATGTATAAAAACTTATACAATTTAATTTTTTTTTAAACTGAAAGTTAAGATTTCATATTGAGTTCATTTTGGAAAGGCTTATACCATTTAGATTTTTATTAAATAGATGGTTAGGATTTCATATTGAATTCATATTTTTCATTTTCATTCAAGTAATGCAGCAAGTAGCCGCTGGCAGCATTGCGCACAAGTAAGGACAGAATCTTTTTAAATAAAACATCGAGGCAAAAACAACTGTCCTCCTGGTGTGTTTAATGTTAATGATATTAAGTGATTTTATTGCAGGTTTACCTTTCAAAATGAGCACTTATCATTCGGTTAAGCATATCATTACTCCGTCTCTAAATGGTAGAAGTCAAGAAAAATAGGAATTAACACAACCTAAAAACATTAACCTGTTATATATATATATATATATAATTTGTTCTTATTTGTTTCAAAAGCTTTCGTACTTGTTCCACAGGATTTTATAATATATTTATTTTTAATATCTTGTTTGTTGAATTTTAGACTTAAATACAACGTTTGATGGCATGATTAAATTGTATTTTAAGTTAAAATAGCGATATACATTATTTGATTTTGTTTCATATAGTTTAAAGGTTTGAACATTAATTATATCGTTATAAAATTAAACCTGGCCACACCGATTACACCTGGTCTAGGTCACACCAACCTTAGCTGAGTAGATTTCACCAAACCTAGCCTAGGCCACACCAACCCTTGGCTTACTAGAATTTTTAATATTTCTCCTACCCCACCCCTATGAGGTTTGATCCTAGGTGACCTTGTTCCTCAATCGTTGTACTAATAAAACTTGACATTAATATTTTAGTTTATATTAAAATATATAAATTTGATAAAATAAATAATAAATTTAATATAAAAATAAATCAAATTAAACCTTTAACTTTTTTTATTTTTTTATTTATAAAGTTAATTGAAAATTATTATCTTTATAAATTTTCAAATATCATTATAAAATTTATCTATTCAATCATCAACTACAACCCTTTAAATATTATATGTTATTCCATAAATAAATATTTTTTTTCAATTTATCATTATTCAATTTATGTTATCATTAACATGCAAATGAATTCAAACCATTTATCCTATTTAATGATGAATTACACTACCATTTAAATATTATATGTTATTCCATAATTAAATATCATTATTCAATTTATGTTATCATTAACATGTGAATGAATTCAAACCATCTCTATCAAGATTGTAAATGGATCCAAAACAAATACATAGGAGTTGTTTTTGTGAAATTTTTAAGAAAGAGTTGTTTTTAGTGAAATTTTTAGGAAAATTTTCAGGTAGGATTTTCCGTTCTAATTCTCTAAAATCCATAAGGAATCTAGTGGAATTACTAGCCTACTGGGCACGTCGTATAAGCATATATGCGATGCGCGGTGGGGCTGCATGCAATCTCAGTTATTCTTAACATGGGTGAACGTGTATAGTTCAATACAGATATGAATTCACCAAAAATTATGTGTCTGCCAAAGATGTTTATAGAAAATGGTACAAATGTCAATTCAGTAGTATAAAGGTAAACAATAGTTGCCGGGACTATTTTCAAGTAGAAAATGGGACAAATGTTAATTCAATAACATGAAGGTAATAGTATAAAGGTAGACAATAGTTTCCCGGACTATTTTCAAGAAAAAGACTTCTATGGATCTAATTAATGAATTAATTAATTAAATTATATATATATATAATATAATATAATATAATATGTTTTCCATCCAGCTATATTAAATGAAATATATTTTTAATATTAAATAATAAATTCTATTATAAAATAAAACAAAAATTATATAATTTTTTATAATAAATCCATTTTTATTAGCTATAAAATGCCGGGACTATTTTCAAGAAAAAGACTTCTATGGATCTAATTAATGAATTAATGAATTAAATAATATATATATATATATGTTTTCCATCCAGCTATATTAAATGAAATATATCTTTAATATTAAATAATAAATTCCATTATAAAATAAAACAAAAATTATATAAATTTTTATAATAAATCAATTTTTATTCGCTATAAAATTTATAGCTGAAATTTAATAAATACTAAACAGAAAACATTACTACCTGTTAACGTAAAACCAATACAATACCCTAAACAAACGATTCACAGTTTACATTATTAAACAGAAGCCTCCCAAAATTTTCATCATATATCCAACTGATATGTGTTTCTGTTACATGAACCCTTATGCATATTGTAAATATGGTGTTAAAAAAATGAAGACTTCAATTTCACATGCAAAAAAATTGCTAAATAATATTTTGATGGAAAACAATGAAACTTTTCATTCATGAAGATAGAAACTTCGTTAATGGCCTTCACTTATACGAAGCTTATAGATTTAATCATTATAATAATAAAATAATATCCAATAAACATGAATGGACATTCAGACATCCAAGGGATATGGAACCAAGTAAATGAATTAAGATAAGGATACAGATATCAGATACAAATGATAACGAAGCCAAACGAATAGTGGATTTATTTTCTATAATTTGGCTTGGGCTGTCTAGGAAGGGAAGGAGGCGGCACAGTAGGTTGGAATGGCAGAAACGGAGAAGCCATTAAAATTAATGCCGATGGAAGCAGCGTACGCGCCCATGTTGGGAAAAACAAGCCAGTCACCCACCACCAGTTCCGGCAGCAAGTAATCGATCAGGACGATATCGGAAGCGTCGCATGTCGGTCCAAAAACAGTAGATGGATAGCTGGGCAGCCCGGTGCAGGAGGCTTTCGAGCGGCGGGATTTGCAGGCCAGAGGGAGCGCAGTGATGACGGCTTTGTCGTGTATAAGACAACTCATGGAGCCATGGATGCCATCGTTAATCCAATATTCCCTCACTTCTCCTCTTACCCGTTTTCCGATTACACAGGAGGCCAGCCAGAAGGCGCTCGTTAATCTGCTAGAAGGATATTTTTCTATTCATGATTTTTACCATGATGACCATGGTTAAAATGGTCAAACTATATTCACCCATGGTTGAGTATGGTTGACTAAGATTGACATGGTTAACTAAGGTTTGGCTTGACTTGACCATGGTGAACATGGCTTACCAAGTTTGACCATGATGTTTTTGGGTGAGTAAAGTTGTTATATGAGGTACATGAACATGTAACATTTACTAATATGAATGTGGGATTGGAAATATGAATATATTGAACATGGTTTACTAGGTTTTACCATGGTTGGCCATCATAACTATGGTGACTATGGTTGATGAAAAATCACCATGTTTGATGTCTATGGGTGATGATAGTCAACTAAATATGCCCATGGTTAATAATGGTTAAGCATTTTCTATCATTTTTGACTAACTATGTTCAAATTGGTCAAACCATGTGCAACCATGGATAAAATGGTTTCTCATGGTTAACTATGGTTACTTAATGTTGACATGGTTGGCCATGTTGAATATGGTTTAGTAGGTTTGACCATGATATATCGGTGGCTAATGTTGATATTCTTAGTGAACATGTAACTTTTACTAATATGAATACAGAATTATTAATTTGGATATGGAGAACATGGTTTACTAAGTTTGACATGATTGATCAAGATATCCATGGGTGATTATGGTTGATGAAAGATGGCCATCATTGATCATGGTGTACCATTTAGACCATGCTTTTACATGGTTGATCATAACTGTCCCAAGTTAATCATGGTTAACTAAGGTTAACCATAGCCAACCATAGTTAAGAATGTCAATCTTGGTCAACCATACCATAGTTATGTTTGACCATAGTCAATTATAGTTGAATATAGTTAACAGTCACCATAGTCAACCATCATCAACCATCATTTACTTTGTTTTCCATGGTTGACTATAGTCAATGATGGTAAAAATGGTTAACCATAGTCAATATTAGTTAGCCATAGTTGACTATGGTCAACCATAGTTAACAATGGTCATCGTTGGTCAACTATGATTAATGATGTTAATCTCTATTTAAGCATAGTCATCAAAGTCATCCTTAGACATTCATGGTGAAGCCATGGTCAAAAGTGCTCAACATGGTCAACCGTGTTTAGAATTAAGAGTGTTGATTCGGAAAATCAACAGGTGCCATTTTTAGTTAATGTTTCGAGTCTCAAACATGATGTTTCGATGTTTCGTTTATTCTCTTGAGTATGATGTCTTGATGATGAGTCTTGTTTGAGACTTGAAACATTGACTAAAAGTGGCACCTGTGGATTTTCTAAATCAATACTCTTCAAACCCTAACCAAAAAAATCTCCAAGCAACATGTTTAGAATGGTTGAATATGGTCAATCAAGGTCACCATGGTGGAACATGGTCAACCATGGCCATCCATTGCCAACATGGAAAACCATCATCTATCATAGAAAACTCTAGTCAACCATGGTCAAATTGGTCAAACCATGTTCACCCATAGTCAACATGGTCAAACCCTACTTAACATGGCCAACCATAGTTGACCATGGGAAACTATTGTTGACCATGATAAAACATGGTCAACCATAGTCAATCATACCCTATCATAGTCAACTATAGTTAGATGTGGATAACCATAATCATCCATAGCCAAATATAAGATGACAATAATAAACCCTCATCAACCCTAACTTGAACATATTTAGCAATAGCCAACCATAGTTAAGGATGGTCTACTAGTCATTTCCATGCATGCCCACCATCAACTAGCACAAACACATTGGTAAATATGGTTTATATACAAAAATTTCTATCATTTTCCACTTTTTATTGGTGATGATGGAAGGTGGAAAATGATGTGGATAGATGTCATTCTTCACTTTTATTACTAGCACAACCACATTAATAAAGTGGTTGAAATTTGTCGTTAGGTGTCATTCTCTAACTCTTAATGCTATTGATACGAGTATGGAAGGTGGAAGGTAACATTTATCATTGTGTCTTAACCACTTTAATAATGCGAATGTGCTAGTTGATGAGTGCCATTCAAGGGGAGGATTAGTAGGCCATGGTTGACTATGATAAATATGTTAAAGTTATGGTTGGAGAGGGTTTATTATTTTTAACATATATTTTACTATGGATGACTATGGTTTTCCATATCTAACTATAGTTGACCATTATATATTACGATTAACTATGGTTCATCATGGTTGACCATGGTTACCCATAATTGACAATGGTGGACAAAGGTTTACCAAAGTCAACCATGGTGACTATTTTTTACTATGGTTGACTTACTAAACATAGTAAACATAATAAACTTAGGTTAACCTAGTAAACCTACGTCAACCTTGTTGACTATGGTTTAATAGTTTACACCGTGGTTGACTATCATTGACCTAGTAAATATTGTAAACATAAATCAACCTATTAAACCTAATAAACCATAGGTTGACTTAGTAAACCATATGTCAACATAGTTAAACTAAGTCAACCTAATAAACTTAGGTCAACCTAGTCAACTTAGAAAACCTAATAAACCTATTAAATCTAGGTCAACCTAAGAAATCTAGTAAACATAGTAAAATTTGGTCAACCTAATAAATATAGTAAAACTAGGTTAACATAGTAAACTAAGTAAACCTTGGTCAACCTAGTAAAGCTAATAAGCCAAGTAAACCTATGTCAACAAAGTAAACCAAGGTCAAACTAGTAAACCTAGTAAATCTACTAAACTTAGTCAACCTAGTAAGCATAGTAAACGCAGGTCAACATAGTAAACCTAGTAAAATTTTGTGAGTATACATCAATATAGTTAACCTATTAAACCTAGGTCAACCTATTAAACCAATTAATGCTACGTCAACACAGTAAACCTATTAAACCTAGTAAAATTAGGTAAGTCTAGTAAACCTATGTCAACCTAATACCCCTAGGTCAACTTGGTAAACCTAGTAAACTGACGTGAACCTAGAAAACCTACTTGTAAATGGTTGAGCATGGTTGACTATAGTAGACATAATAAACATAGATTAATGTAGTAAACCTAATTCAACCTAGTAAACCTAGGTCAGCCAAGTAAACCTACATCAACCTAACAAACCTAGTAAACCTATGTTAATCTAGTAAACCTGGTTGATTATGGTTGGTTATGGTTTATTAATATGGTTGTCACATTATGACATTGTTTGTTGTTAATCATGTTGCGATGTCATTTATTGTTTGTCAAATTATAACATTGTTTCTTACTCATCACATTTGACACCATTATTTTCTCTAATTGCAACGTTGTTTGTTGTTCGTCACCTTACAACTTTAGTTGTTATTCTTCACACTATGACGTTGCTTATTTTATAATCACAGTGCAACATTAGTTGTTGTTTTTCACATTGGGAACAATATTAAAGTTAATGCTCATGGTGACCATGGCTCGCCATGACACCCATGTTGACCATTGTTGACTGTGGTTGATTTAGTAAACCTAAGACAACATAGTAACTATTGAGCTAACCATGAGAGAATATGTATTAAATAGTCCCATGCTTTCCATTCCAATGGGTGGTGCTGATATTCTACTAGGAGTCTAATGGTTAAAATATTTAGGGATGATACATTTTGATTTTCAAGAATTTTTCTTGAATTTTTTTTTGGATGGAAAGGAAATTAAATTAAGGGGTATCACAGGGAAACCTGAGAAGATAATTAGATCTAATGGCATGAAAAATATTTTGAAGAATGAACAACGAGGGGTAATTGCACAATTATGTTCACTAGAAGTTCAAACATATAAGTCATCCATTTCTCTAGATCTCCAAAAAGTCTTGGACAATCATTCCAAGGTGTTTGAGACTCTCAAATGCATCCCATAAATTTGTGATTATGGTCATCCTATTCACTAAATTCCAGAAAGTATTCCTCCAAAAATCAAGCCTTACAGATATCCATATGTGCAAAAAAGTGAAATTGAACATATAGTTGTAGAATTGCTAGAGGTCGGTATAATTCAACCTTGTAAAAGTTATTTCTTTGCTCCAGTAGTATTGGTGCACAAGTAGGATGAATCATGGCGTATGTATCCGATTATTGGGAGCTCAACAAGCTCACTATTAAAAATAAGTATCCCATTCCTATCATTGATGAATTGTTGGATGAATTACATGGAACAATTTACTTCACCAAGATGGATCTTCATTCAGGATATCATCAAATTAAAATGAACACTTAAGAACTTTTGAAAACAACATTTAAAACCCATGAAGGCCATTATGAATTTTTGTCATGCCTTTTGGTCTTACAAATGCAGCTTCCACATTTCAAGGTTTGATGAATTCCATTTTCAAACCCTTCCTTAAAAAAATTGTGTTAGTATTTTTTGATGATATTCTAATCTACGACAAGTCTGATCCAGGTGGATATTGGTGGCCACTCACCTATTCCACTTGGACCCTCACCATTGTTCTTTCAGTTTTTTTTTTAGTTTCCTTAATTGTAGCACAATTTACTATTTTTGGGAGTTTTTCAGGTCCTGAACTTCTGGAGCCATTTTGAGGCCCTAAACGACATTTTTTTGGTGAAATTCCTTCACCAATTCCAACAAAACCCACATTACTAACTGTACTCCTTGGAGAGATCTTTCCAATGAGGTATCATACACCTCAAATGGAGATAATATGACCAAGTTACGACCTCGAGAAGTTTGGTTCCCAACTAACCCCAATGGGGCCCATAAACTCTTGGTGTTACATCTCCTCAGGTTAGGGATTTTGTTTTTTAGTGTTTTCTCTTATTGTTCAATAATAAAAATGCCTTTGATCCTCATTGTAACTAATTTCAGAGGTATGTAACTGCCACATCTCGTCTCAAAGATAAGCTACCATCGCCCGAGCTAGTCTTATTTCCATTATCTTTGTAAACACATTTTAGTATTTGATATTAGTGAAATGAAGTGTTATTTATGCTGCATCTCTATATTTATGGTTATATCTATAATTTGTTTCTTTGCTGTTTAAATCTAGATAAGTGGTATCAGAGCAGTCTTGTCTTTCTTTGCTTTTCTTTGCATGTCCCCAATGAGGTTGGGATAGAAGAAGTTAGGGCTTGATCTGGTTGAACCTTTGCAATATTAGCCTCGAAAACCCTGATGATCACCCATGGGGGAAGAAAAAAAAGACGAGGGAGCAAGAGATCCTATCAAAATATTGCTCGAGGAGGCCCTCGAGAAATAAAGGAACGTGATGATGGATAACTTTGCCCAAATCCTTCAACAGTTGCCCATTGGCGACGCATCCACATCCAGCAGCCAGTCTGGAGGCTCCACACCTTTTCAGGTACAAGAAGACTTTGACATTTCCATATTTGAGGACAAATAGATGCAGACATAGTATATAAATGGTTAAATCTGCTAGAAGGATATTTTTCTATTCATGATTTCTCCAACCGGGAAAATATAACTTTTTCTCTTCTCAAAGCCACCTGCCACGTCAAGGACTGGTGGCCAACCTATCGTGAGCAGGAGGATGAGAGTACGACCTCACTGTTTTTAGACGCTCCCACTTGGAATTCATTACAAAATGCCATCAAGAGAGAAGAACCTGAATCCACATTCTAAATGTAAGGGGGTGTGTCTGGTGAGTGTTCGGTGTCAAATTTATTTCACTGTGGAAGGGAGGATAATTGAGCCTCTAAAAGAGAGGTAGTAGTAGCACCTTATTAGAGGTCATTCCATGGATACTTTAAGGTCATTCCATGGATAATAAAGTGTGTAAAAATAGAAATTTTGATGATCTAGGATGTGAAAGGAAAAATAAATTTCTTCCTTCTACTCTGCTTCCATTAGCACTTATTATAACATATGAGCAGAGGAAATCACCTTGGATGAAGAATAGTTCAAATCATTAATGTTTGATCTAAGAGAAGTGATGAAAAAATGATTTATCAAAGGAAACTATTTCAATTCAATTCTCTTAGGGTAATACCCCCTACTAAGGAGTCAATATGAACTCATGGAAACCATGCTTTCCAAGCCATATGGCAATACAAATGCTAAATTTTTTGAGGAAGCCTATGTCCCCCTAATATATTTTATTGGTATTATAGGAAATAAGTTCAATTGAGGAGATATAATAGTAAAATTAAAGGTGAACATAAAAAGGAATGTGAAGAGGTTCTAAGGGAACAACATCAATTTCACATTTCTTCTTATTTGCTAGAAATAATGTGTACTTTGAACTCATTCGTATATGTGCATATATTCCATATATGCGTAGCTTCTGTATATGCAAATATACAAAATTTGTGCATATACAGAAGTAGTGCACAACTTCTGTAATATGAATATACATCCTCCATATAAGCACAACTTCCATATATGCACACATCTTCTGCATATGCATAATTTCTGTATATGCACAGATTTGTTTGCATATGTGTAACTTTTATATATGTGTATATCTTCCCTATATGCACATTTACCTTATATGCACAGCTCCCATATATGCAAAAATACAAATGATAAGTTGCGCATATACAAAATACATGTGCATATACACATCGTTTGCCTCTATACGAGAGTCACACAGTTTCTATATATGTGCATCTTCTATATAGCATATCTTCCCTTTATTAGCATATATTCTGTATGTGCGCAAATTTCGTATATGTGTATATATGAAAGTTACACACATACAGAATATATGTGCATATATGGAAGTTTTTTATATACAAAGGTTAAGGTTGTGTACAAATATGTGCATATACGGAATATATACACATATGTGAAAAATATGTGCATATATGGAAGATAAACACGTATACAAAAGTTTCATATATATGAAAGTTGTCCATATAGAGAAGTTCCATATATACAAAAATTGCACATATACGAAAGATATGCGATATAGAAGATGCACATATATGGAAGTTGTGTGACTTCCGTATATGCACATATTTCGTATATGCGCATATCTTCCATATATGCGCAATTGTTGTATATGCACATATATACGATATATACACAACTATGGAAGTTACGGATATATGGTAGATCTGCACATATAAGAAATTTTTTTTCATATATAGAAGATGTGAGCATATGCAGAAGTTGTGCATATATGGAGGTCATTGTATATGCATATTACGAAAGTTGCATACTATTTCTGTATATGTGCATATACAGAAGTTGCGTATATATGGAAGATATGAACATGTATGAAAGTTTCATATATACAAAAGATATGGTTTTATGCAAAAGATATGTGCATATATAGAAGTTGTGCACATATAAAATATATGTGCATATATAGAAGTCGTGCATATACAGAAGATATGTGCATATATAGAAGTTATGTAGAACTTTAACGTTTGTGTAGGAACAACTTCCATTTTTGTGCATATTTTATATATGAAAATATTGTTTGTATATGCACATATAGGGAAGTTGCGCATGTACAAAAATTACGCGTATACGGAGGTTGTGCATGTATAATGGTTGAAGTTGGACATAAATTATGTATGTGCATCTTTCATTTGTAGTTTGCTTATGTATATATGAAACTTCCATATATGTGCAGATATGAAAGATACACATATACAAAAGTCGTGCACAACATCATCCTCCATATATATGTAGCCTCCGTATATGCCTATATACAAAAGTTGTGCATATACAAAAGATATGTGAATATATGGAAGTTGCACATATACGAAAGATATGTGATACAGAAGATGTGCGAATTTTGTATATGCACACTTTTCGTACATGCACATGTCATCCATATATGCACAACTTCGGTATATGTGCTTATTTCATATATGTCCTTGTAGTAAAAAGATGAATAATGAATTTATCACCTTGCAATGAAGAGAGAGTGAGATAGATGGATAGAGAGTAGTAAGATATAGGGGTATGTGTGAGAGAAAAAGTGGGGTGTGAGGGAGGAAAAGAAAGGGTGAGAGTGAATGGGAGAGAGTGACAAAGAAAGTGGGTAAAGAGAGAGAGTGGGAGGGAGAGAAATGTAAATATAGAGGGGAGGAAGAGAGGGAAGGAGGAAGAGAGAAAGATGGGAGTTGGAGGAAGAGATAGAGAGAGAAAGTGGAGGGGAGATTTGGGTAGGGTGATGATGGCAATGAGAGAGAGGAAGGTGGAGGGAAGAGAGGGAGTCAAAGAGAGAGGTAGATATGGAAAAAGAGAAATAAGGGAGGTAGATAGGGTGGGAGAGAGATAAATGGGGTTATAGAGGGAGGGAGGGCAAGTAGTGTAGAGGGTGGGAGGGGCATTGAGAGAGAGATAGAGAATGGGAGAGAGTGACTTTGAGAGAGGGAATGTGTTTCGTCAAAGAGAGGGGTAGAGAAAGAGAAGGATAAGAGGGTAATAGATAAATGGAGTGAATTCAAATGGACTGAAAGAGTTATTGAGTAGTTGTAGCAAGATATTAACAACTTGTGATAATTCTACTTAGTTTTCTTTGTATAACTAGATTAAATTGTTTTAAGATTATTGTGTATTGTTATCTTATTGTACAAGTCATGTTATAGGGGTGTGAAATTGAGCTTACTCCATTGAGTTATCTTTTATTAAGTTAAAAATAAGGGTTGCATGATTATAGATTTTACAAAGATTATGCCATTATGTGTCGAGCATTTTTTAAAAATTAATTTCTATATATATACAATCTCAAGGACTTCGATAACTCCTCACACAATACTTTAGAGGGTGCTAGCTTAATGGAAGAGCATCTGCCTTATAAGCAAGAAGTTGGTGGTTCGATTCCACTGTGCGCTAACATGAATTAATTAATTAATGATAATGTAGTTTATTTTAATTAAATATTTTTTATATTGATTTATTTCAATGTTGAGATATTTTGCTAGATTCATTATTTTATATCGTCTCTAAAGAAGAAAAGGTGATATTGTATTGTAATTAGATATTATTTTTTATTGTCTATAGAGAGACAATAGCTACGATTAAAGACATATTGTCTCTATAAAGACAAAAATGAATTGTCTTCTAAGAAACAATAATACTTATGTTATATATTATCTTTATAGAGACAATTTTTTAGGACAAAAATTTGATACACTCGCTTAAAGACAATATCTAAGGCAATATACAAGTCTTCTTTTGTCTCGAGTTAAGACAATTTACCCAAAAATTGTTTCAAATATTGACTTAAAACCCCCTACCTCTAGTAGTGTGGTTTAATCACCTTCAATAATAACATTACATGTTCTATAAAAATCAAGTACTTTTGAATGATATCATATTCGTTATAATATTTATACAAATTTCCATAATGTGTACTTAGCATGACAAATGTATAATTGTTTATACAATGATAATGATTGCAAGAAATTTTTTGGAGAAGTTAAAATCAAAATTCATCTGTCGATGCATTTTGAACCATCTAGCATGGTTCATCATCAAGAAAATATGGGGAATCATATCATGGCATCAAATTAAATATGGATAGTGATGTAGAGAATTAAATTTTGAACGTTAGAATCTAACAATTAGTTTGGACTAGAAATTATTATTTATTAATAAAAAATATTTTAATATAATGAAAGTGATCGTTAGAACATAACTATTAATTAAGATATTTTTTTTAATAAATTATAATTCCATAATTAAATAAAATTATTTAAAATTAAATAGATTAATATTTTTGGTCATATTTAAATAATACATTAAGATCAAACTTGGATAAACTAAGTTAAAATAAATAGGTAAATATTTAATTTTGAATAAATAGATAAATAATTTATTTATTTATTAATGTTTTGAATAAAAATAAACATATTTGCTTTTATTCAAAACTTAAATAAATAAAGTTAAGTCTCACTAGCACAATCGGTTCACGATGAGCCTCCTTAACAAGGCAACCTAGGATCAAACTTCACAAAAGTTGTTGTGCCTATGCTAGGGGGATGACACATGCTAAAATCCAATCAGCTTAGGGCTGGTGTGGCCCAGGCTGGGTGCGATCCCTAGATGACTTTCTAAAATCCAGTCAGCTTAGGGATAGTGTGGCCCAAGCTGGGTGCGATCCTCGGATGACTTTGACAGCTTAGATGCCCCTGGGTTTTGGTTTCTCAAGTTAGCTTAGGGTTGGTGTGGCCTAGGTCAGGTGTGATCCCCGAATGACTTTGACAAGCCACAGGTCTAAGTCTAGAAAATCAATGACAACTTGACAAAAAAAAGAAATCTTTAATAAACAAACAAACAAATAAATAAACAAAATATGTATTTACTCACAAATCTATTTATCCAAAACTCAATATTTATATATTTAGTTCAAAATATCTATTTATGTAGTCGATACTTAAATAAATAAATAAAATATTTATCTATTTATTCAAAATTAAATATTTACCTATTTATTTGACCTTAGATTATCCAATTTTGACCTCAATGTATTATTTAAATATGACCAAAAATATTATTATATTTAATTTTGGATTTTTTTAATTATATTTTAATAAAAATAAAATAAATTCTTAATGCGTACTTTCATTATATCAATTTTTTTTAAAAATTATAGATTATTAAAAATAAAATAAATTCTTAATGTTTACTTTCATTATATTAATTTTTTTTATTAAGAAATAATAATTTCTAGTCAAAACTAACTGTTAGATTCTACCTTTAGAAATTATTTCTCTACATGGTTATTCATATTTAATCTTGATGTCATGATATGATTCTCCATCTTATCTTAATGATGAACCATGATGAACCACACATGGATTTTGATATCATATACTTCAAAAATTTTTATGCAATCAAGAAAATGATAATGATAATAATGATATTTATAAGAAATTAATAATAGTTTAATTAGGAAAAAAAATGTACAAACTTCCATAATGTATGCTTACCATAAGGAATGTATAATTATTTGTGTAACTGTAAGAAATTAATAAAAAATAGTAATAATTGAATTATAATTTTTTATTTATTTTTTAGGTGTTACATATTGCAAATAGATTTTATAAAGTAAAATACCTTTGAGTAAATATAGTATTAAAATTATAAAATTAATATATATGGCTAATTTTTTTTAGGTGTTACATATTACAAATAAAATTTATAAAGTAAAAATCCCTTTCATAAATATAGTATTAAAATTATAAATTTAAAATATATATAGATATTTATGGCATAAATATTCGGTGTTGTATGGTGGTTTAGTCTCTACATAGAAGTTGAAAAAATTATAATGAGTAGTCGAATTTAATATGAGAAAAGACACTTTTCATTTACTTATAATTAAAGTAAAAATAAATTTCAATGTTGTGAAAAACAAGTTGATCTGAATAGTTATCAATTGTAAACTATGTATGGACATTATTATAATCAGTCTTGATTCTTTTTTAAATTTGGTTCTATCAAGCAAGTAGATGGATCAAACCTCTTTTCACTCTAAAAGAAATTTGCACCTCAAGAGAGAGTTAAGATGAATCTATGTTGGTAAATATAATTTTTAATTAATAAAATATAAATAACTACTTTTATAAAATTATTTATTTATTACAATTAAACTAACTCATCACTATTAATCAAGAAACCACATCAATTAAAATAATTTATTAATAATTTACTTCAAATATTACTTAAATATAATTTGAAATCTTTCTATAAAACTAAAATATAATTTTTAACTAATATTAATTATAAAAAAAAATCAATATCTGGTTTATCATTAATAAACTCCTCACCCTCTCATTTCAACAATTATAATGAATCTCGGAAACAAAAACAACTAATTTTTAAAAGGAATGAATCTCGAAAACGCAAATAACTAGTTTTTAAAAGAGGTACTCGAACTCTTAGATGAAATGGTCTTTTTCATGATTTTTTTTTTGGTTAATTTTAACCAAATTAAGGAGATATTTTTAGAAACTAGAGTTTGAGTTTTTTAACCTATAGAATTAGAGTGCCTAGGGCTTTTCAAGTTGATGAATCCATTTATGCATTCACAAATACATTTTAAACAACAAAAAATCACATTCTTTCTTGATATTATTGTGTCAAATAATTTTTTTTTTTTAATCCATTG
>CM062805.1:395327471-395515443 GCA_031772625.1 Pinus tabuliformis
TAGAGAGACAAATGAAATTGTCTCTAGAGAGACAAATCAAATTGTCTCTTAATAGACAATAATTCTTGTCTTTATAGAGACAATAATAATATGTGTTCTATATTGTCTTTATAGAGACAAATTTTTGAGACATTATATTTTGAGACACCTGCTTAGAGACAATATTTAAGACAATACACAAGTTTCTTTTTGTCTTAAGTTAAGACAATTGACTCAAATATTGTCTTAAAACCCCCCTACATGTAGTAGTGATATATGAGATACTAGGTTTCAAATTCTATGAGAATATATCACAACACCCAAGGAGTAGGCTTTCCCACCGTCATGAAGTCGCGACTCTTGCTAAGTCATAAATTCTTGGTATATTTGGCTCACACGTTGTTGGATATACTTTTGGTATTATAGTGGAAGCCGCTAGATTTGATCTTGAACCCTGCCCAAATTACTCTAACGGGTTACCAATTTACCATGGTATATGAAAAAGAAAAACATAAAGAAATATATAAAACAAATACATGTGATGAAAAAAAGTACATATAAAACAAGTAGATATGATAAAAGATATGATAAGCATGTGATAGAATTTGTGCATGTCTAGTATGGTTAAGGCATATATGAGACAAGTACACATGATACAAGCTACTATAATGTGTATGTTCGCACATATAAGGAAGTGAGTAAAACAGTGGAAGAGTTTAATAGATGTTGAAAGGCTGCAATGGAAGATGAAGGGACAAAATGGACATGAAGAGATAGGAGGTGAAAGAAGAATTCAACGAAGCTAAGACGGTGAATTAGTGAGAAGAATAATGGAAATGGTTGTTATTAGGACAAGTTAGTAAGAAGTCCATAGTCAGTCTTCAAATATGAAAGTTTGTAGTTATCAAAAGTTGGTAGAGAGGAGAAACAAAATACTAAGGGAGCAAATTGCAAATATGCATATCAATTTTTATTAATGAGAATGAGTATTACTTCTTTTTTTATGTGCAATGATCTAGGTTTTAATGACTATATGCATATTTAATTTGATGTAGTGTATCTTTATTCTAATATTTGTTGCAAACCATTAAACTAATTCCATAAAGTTTTAGATATTGGTCAACCAAGTCCATTTTGTCCCTTCATTGTA
This sequence comes from Pinus tabuliformis, assembly GCA_031772625.1. Taxonomy (NCBI): domain Eukaryota; kingdom Viridiplantae; phylum Streptophyta; class Pinopsida; order Pinales; family Pinaceae; genus Pinus; species Pinus tabuliformis. The sequence goes on from CM062805.1 coordinate 395,328,601, forward strand.
ACAGGGAAAAGATTGGAAATATTAGGGAAGATAATTAAGGAAGTGAAAGGATCAAAGTCAATGACCTATTAGTTTTGATTGTCGTGACTATCTTAAATAAGAGAGGTTAGCAAAAAAAACCAAAAAGGAAAAATGATAACTATGAAGAAGGAAGTGCAAATATTATGGAGAAGAATTAAGAAACTGGAGAGCATATAATAAGATAAAACAAAAAAAAAAAAAAAAACAAAAAACAAAAAAAAAAACAAAAAACAAAAAACAAAAGAAAACCAATGTCATTGTCTTAAAAGTAGAAGAAAAGGAAATGAAGGTTAAATGTGGAGACATTACAACCCAATTAATTAGATTTAAAAAAAAATGTGAGAAAAGGTTAAGATTACTTACAGTGAAGTCTTACAAGTAAACACTTATTAAATGTGTAAGAGATATGGAGGGATACTTTGAATTCAAGACAATGGAATATATTTAAAGGATTTAATGCATCGTGGGAAAACTTGAAATGCTAAAGGGAGGTTTGTAATTTGGAATCAGATGTCATGAAATTTAGGAGATGTTTTCTTATATATTAAAATAAAACAACATTCAAGCAATTTAAAATTTGAGACAAGAGAGCAATGCACAGAGGAGTACAACAAGGAATTCTACAAAAATTCTATATTAGAGTGTAGAGTCTAAAGAAGACAAAATGAGGTTCAACATATGTGAATAGTTAAAATTTGTCATTCAATATGAAAATAGCTTATAGAACATGCACGCAATTGAGAAAGGCTACTAAATAATGTGAAATGTAGAAGAAAATCTTGGATGCAAGGAAAATAAGAGAAACTTTGGTTAAGGAGGTGGTTGTGGTAGAAGTCACAATTACAGACAATAGATGATATATGCATGATTAGAAGAAATGAAAATAAAACATCAATAGGTTAAGCAAAAGGTCATAAATGTTTCAAAGGATGTGGAATAAGATTTATTTTTGACAATGACATCATATAGCATTATACATGTGGAGATGAAAAGAACATGAATTTAGAGAAATATGATACTAGAATGTCCTGCATCTAATTTCAATGTCACAAAGGTCACAAATTTTCATGGGATCATAGATTTTTATAAGATGTTCATCACAAGATTTGGGAGAATCTATGAATTAATAACTAGACTTTAAGAAGTTACAAGGATTCCAATGGAGTGTGCATACATAGAAAGAAAATATTTGAGCTTTTGAAATAGAGGATTACAAGAGAGCCTATGTTCAGTTTGTTTAATCTAAGTGTTACAGGTTGGTTATGATGTGATGTTGGTATTTATTGGCATGATGTTCAACCAGAAAGGCTAATAGCTTCTTTTAGTGTGTGTGTTTGTGTGTACACACACACACACTTATATGACATAAGTATTCTACTTATGGTTTTGAGTTTTATGATAATATGCATGTTTTGAACCATTAGAGTAAATACTTGATGGTGTGAAAGTTCATTTTGCAAGTAGATCATGGGAATGGGCATTGAATTCTATCAATAATGAGCAAAGATTAACAAAGACATACAAAATGGGTATATTTTCTACAATTTTATGTTTTTGAACTAAAGTACAAGTTTAGAAAGGAGAATGTTGATGTGAATTTGCTGAGAAAAACAGGGTTAATGTTGGAAAAGATGAAGAATAAGACAACTTGATCTTAGAAGTTCAAAGACATATAAAAGTAATTGAGATTTTGGACATGTTGCAGGGACATTTTTGAAGCCAATTATGTAAGATGTAAGCACAAAGTTGGATTAATTCATCTATGATGGATAATTTTTCAAGGGGTAGAAGTTACTCATTGTGACAACCCCAAGCTAATTCCACTTCATTGTAATTAATTCATATATTTTGATTTATAATTAAAAGGACTGAGAAATTGGGACACAGATTCCAGAGTTTGAGGAAGGAGGTTTCTTGGGATTTAAAAGAATTTTGACTTGTTGCATGACAACCATTGAAGGCTAGCTAGTGTGCCTTAAGGGGACTAGTTTCCAAATTAATTGATTTGGAAAGAAGGACAGTAGAACTATGCCTACCTTAGATATATCTACAAGGAAGAAATGACAAAATTGAATAAGGCATGGGTTGCATTGGCAGTTGGTGAACAGAGAAGTCAACCAACTAGAAGTGGGGTGGAAGGAAGTGTTGACACACAACATCCCCCCCCACCATGCAGGATAGAACCACCGTGGACGAGAAGGAAAGGGCGACAATATTGTCTGCCCATGCAACCAACAATTGGTTGCAACTAAGTAATGGGGAGGAGGACAAACGTATAATGCACACTATAGAACAAATATTATTGGCAAGAGAGAACTCGCACACATCAGGGGGAGCGAGTTTTAAGACGAGAAGAGAAAATAGAGACAAGGCAAGAGAAAATAGTTGGGCAAGAATGAGAAAATGGTAACTCTATGATGTTGTTTGAAAAGAGGGAGAGGAGTCATTCTTTAGTTAAGTATTGGGAGGTGGAAGAATAGCTCTCAGATGAGGACAATAGTCTCTATATTCCCTATAATCCTAAAAGGTGGAGATGGTTTTCCCTGAATTCCTTTGACAGATTGGGTGGAGACCCTCTCCTTGGATTTCTGGCAGGAGAAATTCTTTAGCCCCATATGTATATGTTTCTTAGTTACACAATGCGCTTTGGACTCCCTTGTTGCTTTGAGGGTGGAGGCATAACCTCTAGACTCCCTTGATGTTTTGAGTGTGGAGGAACAACATTTGGATTCCCTTGTTGTTTTGAGGGTGGAGGCACAACCTTTGGATTCCCTTGTTGCTTTGAGGGTGGAGACAGAGCCTCTGGACTCCCTTGTTGTTTTGAGGGTGGAGGCATAACACTTGGATTACCTTGTTGTTTCAACGGTGGAGCCACAACCTCTGGATTCCCTTGTTGTTTTGAGGGTGGAGGCATAGCCTCTGGACTCCCTTGTTGTTTTGAGGGTGGAGGAACAACCTCTAGACTACCTTGCTATTTTGAGGATGGAGTAACAACCTCTGGATTCCCTTTCTAATTGAGGGTGGAGGCATAACCTTTGGATTCCCTTATTGATTGAGGTTGGAGGTATAGCCTATGGATTCCCTTATTGATCTAAGGGGTGGAGGTGGTGGACCAATGGGTTACCTATGAGATATTGATTGTATGAAGAAGCTAGTGGGTGGAGGTGGGTGGTCCTCTAGAGTCCCTATTTCAGCTCGCGTATTTGGTTTAATCCCTTAAGCATTGAACCTCAATCTCTGGAATCTAGCTTGGGGGTGACTAATGCAAGAAATACTTGGTTGTAGTGTGTCTAAGGTTGGATGGAGAGTTAAAGTCCCAATCTTGGTTTCCTAGCTCAATTTATCAAAGATAAGTGTTTGATCATGACTCTCATATCTTATTTTTTTGTGCTTGTTTAATGCATTGCTTAATCATGGCTTGTAATGATAAGGAATGAGGTATTCCTATCTAGATGAACATGGTTGTTTTAAAAGCATGGATAGGGAATGGTTTAGATTCCTGTGTTTAGTTTGAGCATAATCCTATATGAGATGGTTGGTGTTGAGCCTCAACCTTGCACTCATTTACCTATCCTCCCAACAGCTTTTCCCTATTCACTTCTCTCTTTTGTCATCATTTCCTCCATCAACTTGTTCAATTCATTGCATTATATGTCTTTTTAACATGATTTGTTGACTGTGCTAATGATTGACTGTTGGTTTAGAATTTTGGTACAAGTGCTGCAATTCCACAGCTAATACAGCGTTTCCGCAGCCGATCAGAGATTCCGCAGCCATTTTCTTGTTTGCTATGTTCCACATGTCCTCCAAAGGAAAGGGCCACATGGGCAAGTTGGTATGACTATGAACATGGTTCGTGTGCTATCAGCTATGCCAACTCGCTCATATATACCCCCGGTCAACGCAGATGTAACCACGGTCAAACAGCAAGGTTTCAAGCGGTGGCACGGCTCTGCGTGAGCAGGTGAAGCACGTAACCATAGCTGGCATCTTCTTCGAGCCACGAAGACGGCAGGGGACAAGAATCAAACTGTGGATTTATCATCCACGATAACCGTTTCCTCAAATAGTGCACGGTGTTGCTGCGTGTCTTTTGCACAGTTAATTAGTTAGCTGGTTGTTAGCTTAGTTTACGCAGAAGACAGTTTGTCTCTGCTGCTATAAATAAAGCGTTTGCATACGCTTAGTAGTTAGTGTTCAAGTTTAGTTTTCGGCTGTAATCATTTTGTTGTAAAACTTTGTTTTAAAGACTGTTTTATACAGCGTGTACACTCTTGTATTTTGACATGCTGATTTAATATCAAGAAGACTATTTTGCTCCTATCCGTGTAGCTGATCTTTAACTGGTTGAGTAGATGGAGGGCCCCCGTCTGCCACAACCTATGTACAGTAGTTTTTAATTTCATTTTCCTGCACTTCTTATGTTTTCATTTTCACATGTATACTAATGTACAGTTTGATTTCTGCAATTTTCGTTTCTTTTGACATGTATAATATTGTACAGTTTGAATTATGCCTTTACATTTCCAGCACTTTTCAGAACTGATCAGTTTGTTCTTGCAGGTGTGTTAGGAGCCCGGGATAGTGTGTTTTTACTTCTTTTTATCACTAGTGGCATTTGAAGTTGTCTGTCTTATCTAAACTGCTGATTTTTACCTTGACTTGCATTAGTTTCATTGCTTAGTTTACTTCATCAAGTTTTGTCAAGTTGCTAATCTTTTGATGGTTCTTTTTATCATAATCCACTAACTTTTATGGGACCAAAACATCATTTATTTGCAGCTTGGTTTATTTAGTTTTAGACTCATATTGCTAATTCACTCCTAACTCTTTTTCACATGATCAATTTGGCTAAAGGCAGAATGTTAAGGGAGAATTAAGTAGTGTGATTTGTCACTTAATTTTTGTATTGCTTTAAAGGAACTAGAGTAGTGTTCTTGCTTTCAATAGAGTTAATGTAGATGTCATTTTCATTCTTATCAGCAGTAAAGGTATTGGACTAGTGCCATTGGTCTTTTGTTTGATGCTTTACTTTCATTTGAAGCTTTAATTTCATTCCAAATTATTGTTCAAGTTTTCTCTTTAAATTTCAAGAAGCATTTAGAAATCACCACATACACACACATTCACTCACTTGTTTATAACTTCATCACATCACATTAGGAAGATAAGTCAAACACAAACTAAAAACGACAAAAAGAACTAGGAAAGGCTGCTTAAGTATATATTGTACGCTTCACTTCATCAGCTTACAAGCCCCGGGTTGACAATTTATGATAGCAATTTAGACAACACTAAATTGACCAAACATTTTGGCGCCGTTGCCGGGGAAGTGAAATTAGGTAGCCAATTTCTAAAAAAAAAAATTAAGAAAATTTCAAGAAAGGGAAATTGATAACCTCTCAAAGTATGCTCTCCTCTTGCACCTAGAGTGATCTGGAGGATCAGAAAAGAGAAAGTTATTGGTTTAATAGTTTCTTAAGTATGCTCTATTCTTGCACCTAGAGTGACCTGGAAGATCAGAAAGAGAATTATTAGCCTGACTTGAAGAAAAATAAAAAAAAATGACATGCATAGAGCTAGAGATTCTAGGGGAAGGTTTTTAGCTAGAGCCAAGAGTTCGATTTTTACAAGTCCATCTACTTCAAGGAATAGACAGGAGACACCTCCCTCATCTCCAACTGACACTCCTAGCCCTAGGATTCCTGGAATTCAAGAGGCAAGAATTGACTCTCCCACACCTTCTATTGAATTTGAATCAGAAAGAGATCCTTTCCTTCCTTCTACAGAAAGACCAATTGTAATTGAAGAAGTAGAACCATCTGAAGAAGAGGGAGAAATTCCTTCTCATTCACCCTTTGTAGAAGAACCAGAAGATTCTGAAGTCTCTAGGGAAACCATTATGATAGAGGAAGGAGGTGGTAGAGGTAGAGGTAGAGGAGGAGGAGGAGGAAACGATGGAGGAGGTAGAGGTCACATTGGAGGAAATAGGGATGGGGATAACTCATTTGGGTTTCCTATCGTTGATGAGGATTCCCGAGCCACTATGAAAAACATATCACCATCTGTCCTCCCAAACTTCCATGGGTTAAGAACTGAGGACCCTGAAACATTTTTATTTGAGTTTGAAGTCGTATGTCGAACTTATGACTATCTGGATGACACTCAAAAACTCAAATTGTTCCCTTCCACATTGAAAGGACAAGCTTTGAAATGGTTCATGGGATTACTCACTCAATCCATTAGGTCTTGGAATGATATGAAACAGACATTTTTGGATAGGTACCTAGACTATTGTATGCCTACCAATCACAAGGATGAGGTATTTAAAATGGTACAAAGAGAAGATGAGAACTTAGAGGATTTACTCGAAAGATTTCAATATAACCTGAAAAGAGCAAAAATGAGTAGCTTGGATGAGGAGACCTTGAAAGCCCTCCTATTAAAAGCCATTAGAGATGAATGGATAGACATTCTGAACATGATGGGGAAAGGAGATATATCTCAACTTTCACTCAATGATATAGCAGAGCTATGTATCCATCTCTCAAGGGGCAAATCAAAAACTCAAAAAGGGCCTAGAGATCCTTCTCTCCTTAGAGCAAATAAATCTGCAACTGGATCGGTAAGTAGGGCTGAGATCGGCAATATGCTTGATGAATTCAAAACTGACATCTTAGGGAGTCTTAGTGAACAATTAGACACCCTTAAGATCCACAATAAACAGAAAGCAGAAGCCGAGGCCTTGGCCATCTTTTGCCCAAAATGTAGGAAGAAACATGCTTTAAGGGAATGTCCCTTGGAAGCATAAGTTGTGGAAACATGTGTAATTTGCTCAAAAAACCATGAGACCAAGGATTGTCCTTCAATCCCTGGGCTCAAAGCAGTGTTTCAGGAAGATCCAAATACACTTGAATCTCTCTGTTTTGTTGCAAGGAGACCTTGGCAGGGGCAACAAAATCAAGGGTTTAGCAACTCTATGAATTTTCAACCCCAACCAAATTGGAATCCTTGGCAACAGCCTTGGCCTCAACCTCAAAATCCTTTTCAATCATGGATGCAAAGCATGCAAAATCCTTATGGGAGATTTGCTCAATTCTATCAATATCCTCCATCTTTTCAGAACCAGCAAGCTCCACAACTTCCAAATCAAGGTCAACAACTATCATTGCCATACCCTCAACAACAACAACCTTCTCCACAAAATCAAAATTCTCAACTCTTGCTTCAATCCCAACAAAAGTCAAATCAACTTCCTTCTCAACCATTGCCAAACCCCAATAATAGGAACCCTCAAAATGCTTACATGATGGAAGGTCAACCATTCCCTACCTATATGATTGTTCCTCTCAATGAAGTACAACTCAGATCAGGTAGAATCCTAGATCAACCTTCTATAAATATTCAATAGCCAAGCATTTTTGAGGGAGAGTCTCTTAAAGCTAATAAGGGTTCTGAAGCATCCCTTCAAAACCCAAACACTCAAAAAGAAAAAGAAAAAGAATCAACCCCCACAACTCCCATAGTTGAACAACCTACATCTTTGGCCACACCTCCCTTTCCTGAAAGGTTACAAATTGACAAAGGAGTGGAAAAGAAAATTTGGTTGCCTGACTATAATTTTCTAGATGAATTGAAGAATGTCTGTATCAAGATTCCCTTGTTACAAGCCATTAAAGAGATTCCCATTCTAGCAAAAACAATAAAGGAGTTGAGCCTTAAAAGACCAGGAAGGAAACCAAGAGATACCAGAAGGATCCACCTGGTAGGGAAAATTGCAGATATCATGATGGGAAAGATTACCATGCAGAAATATGTAGACCCCGGTAGTCCAATTGTCAAAACACATATCAATGGGGTAGAAATACCAAATACTTTGATTGATTTAGGGGCTGCTATCAACATTATGAGTAGACAGACCATGGACCAGTTAAAACTTCCTAACCTTCTCTTTACACCTACTTTACTGCAACTTGCAGATAGATCAATCATTAAACCTGATGGTGTATTGGAAGACATTCCAGTCTCCCTAGACTCTTGGGAATATCCAGTTGATTTTATGATTTTAACTCCCAAGAAAAATCTAGGAGGACATCCTGTTATTTTAGGAAGACCTTGGCTAGCCACAGCTGATGCTTTCATAAGTTGTAGGTCTGGGGATATGTATATTTCTGATGGAAATTCAACAAAGAAGTTCAATCTGTATCCTCCAGCGAAAGCAATTACAGAAATAGGAGATAATGAGTGGGTTGATGATGAAGATACTATACAACCTGTCTTTACCATTTCTGAGATTAGTGAAGATAGTCAAATTCTGAACACATTAGAAAATTTTGAACCATCTTCAGAATATGACTCTACACAATTTCAGTTGGATTCTGACATAGAGTGTCTATCATCTAGACAAATGTCTCTTTTCTCTATGGAAGAATTTGGTAGTTCTGCCATTGAGATCTTTCCAGGAAAAACATTAAACATTAACAAAAACTTGGAAAAATCCCAACAGGAAAAGCTAACCAAAGTCTTGCAAAGACATTCTACTGCTTTCGCATGGGAGTATACTGACATGAAAGGAATTGACCCTAAAACTTGCATTCATCACATCTACATTGAGGAAAATAGCAGACCAATCAGACAACCTCAAAGAAGGATGAATCCAAACCTTAGGGAGATAGTGAAAGAAGAGCTCCAGAAGTTACTCAATGTAAACTTCATTTACCCCATTTCAGATAGCCGATGGGTTTCTCCCTTGGTTATAGTACCTAAAAAGAATGGTAAATGGAGGGTTTGCATTGATTACAGAGAATTGAACAAAGCAACCTTGAAGGATCACTTTCCTTTGCCCTTTATTGATCAAGTATTAGATACTTTAGCAGGTAAAAAGTTTTTCTCATTTTTGGATGGTTTTAGTGGTTACAATCAAATTCAGGTAGCACCTGAAGATCAGGACAAAACCACATTTACTTGTCCATGGGGAACTTTTGCCTACCGAGTACTTCCTTTTGGACTATGCAATGCACCCGCTACATTTCAAAGGGCTGTACTAGGAATCTTTTTAGATCTAATTCATGATTGTGTAGAGGTCTACATGGATGATTTCACAGTTTATGGTAACACATTTGAAGAAGCATTAGAAAATTTGGAAAAAGTCTTAATTAGATGTAAAGAAACAAATCTTTCATTAAGTCATGAAAAATGTTTTATGATGTTTACTGAAGGGATTGTTTTAGGACATCATATTTCAGGAGATGGAATTAAAGTTGATAGATCCAAAGTTGAAGTTATCTCCAAGTTACCTATTCCAAATTGCCAGAAAGATGTTAGAAGTTTTCTTGGGTTTACTGGGTATTATAGAAGATTTATTGAAAACTTCACTAAGATAGCATCTCCTCTTTTCAAATTACTTACCAAAGACTGTGAATTCAAATGGGATCCTGAATGTCAGTCTGCATTTGAAACTTTAAAGACTAGAATATCTGAAGCACCCATTTTGAGAGGGCCAAATTGGAAACTCCCTTTCCACATTTCTACTGATGCTTCAGATACAGCTCTAGGAGCTGTCTTGGGACAAAAGGATTTGGTCCCTTATGCCATTTATTACACCAGTAAAAATTTGACTCTCACTGAGTTAAATTACACTGTGACTGAAAAAGAATTCTTAGCCGTTGTTCATGCAATCAACAAGTTTAGACATTATATAACCGGCTATGAAACTTTTGTCCATACTGATCACTCTGCAATTAGATATCTTATGAACAAACCTGTTACTAATGGCAGAGTTACAAGATGGCTTTTACTTTTACAAGAATTCAACATTACTGTGTTAGATAGACCAGGGAAACAAAACACAGTAGCTGATTTCTTGTCTAGAATCCAAAACACTAACGAAGATTCTCCTGTAGAGGATAAGTTTCCAGATGAATACTTGTTTGCAGTAACTACCAAAACTCCTTGGTATGCAGATATTGCTAACTATCTAGTTACAGGGAAGCTACCTCCACACTTATTTCCTAATGAGAAAAGGAAAATCATTCAGGAGAGTTCACATTATTCTTGGATTTCTAATGAATTGTTCAAAACAGGGCCAGATTGTATGATCAGAAGATGTGTTCGGGAAGATGAAATGCCTGACATCCTTAAGGCATGTCATGATGAGCCGTGCGGCGGACACTTTGCTGACAAGAGGACGGCCTATAAAATCCTTTCTTTAGGATATTATTGGCCTTCTCTCTTTAAAGATGCAAAGCAATATGTTAGAAGGTGTGACAGCTGCCAAAGAGTTGGGAGACCAACTCCTTCAAATGAAATGCCACTACAGCCACAGGTATGCATCGAACCCTTTGAGAAATGGGCTCTAGATTTCGTTGGACCTATTAATCCACCATCTAAGCAAAAGAAGTATATATTGGTTTGCACTGATTATGTTACTAAGTGGGTAGAAGCCAAGGCATTGCCTTCTGCCACTGAAAATTCAATTGTTCAATTTCTTTTTGAGGATATTTTTACTCGTTTTGGTGTCCCAAGAGAAATTGTGACAGATCAGGGAAGTCAATTTACATCTAAATTGATGGAGAAGCTGATGGAGGAATACAAAATCAAGCACAGAACATCTACTCCATACCATCCGCAAGCAAATGGTCAAGTGGAATCTACAAATAAAGTTCTTGAAAGCATCATCACCAAGACTATTCATCTTCATAGAAGAGATTGGGTAGAAAGGCTTCCTGAAGCCTTATGGGCCTATAGAACTACATGGAGGAACACAACAGGACATTCTCCCTATGAACTTGTTTATGGGAAAGAAGTCCTGCTCCCCATTGAGTTCCAAATCAAGACCTTCAAGATGGCAGTTCAATTGGGGATGAGCCTATCAGAAGCCCAAAAACACAGAATGGACCAGCTAAATGAGCTAGATGAAATAAGACAAGATGCAATTCTAAGGACCGATCTAGTTCAGCACCAAAGAACTAAGTGGCATGATCGACACATCAAAGAAAGAAAGTTTCAGAAGGGAGATTGGGCACTATTGTTTGATTCCAAGTTTAAGGACTTCAAAGGAAAATTTCAAACTCATTGGCTTGGGCCATATGAGATTGATGAAGTCTTTAACAATGGAGCAGTTCGAGTGAAGACCATTGATGAGCTTCAGACTCCTCTCATTGTGAATGGCCACCGATTGAAAGTTTACCACAAGCCACTCTCAAGGGAGGAATTTGTTAAAATGTTCCAAGAAGATTCTGCAATGAGGCTGGTGGAGAAGGATTCTTCTCCTCCATCAGCCTAGTCCTTGTTCCTTTCAGATAAAAAAAAAAAAAGAAGAAAAAAAAAAAAGAAAAAAGAAAAATCTCTTGTATAAGCCTGAAAACCAATCTTGGATTGGCGGTCTTATGCAGAAAATATAAAGTGAAAATCAGGGTCACCTGACACTTTATATTTTCCAAAAAAAAAAAATCTCTCTTTCTCTTTCCATCTTACTCGCCATTTTGTCCATCTCATCCATTTCATCCATCTCATCATTTTCACTTCATTTTTCCTTCCAGTCCATTCATTCCATCTCATTTCACCAATAAAGTCCCTCTCAGGACTATTTCATTCAGTCAAGTTGTTTTAATCCTCTTTGTGCAAGCAGAAAAGTGTTGCTACAATTTCCGCAGCTAGGAGCCAATTCCGCAGCTGATATCAAGATTCCGCAGCCAATACACTCTGTTCCTGCAAATAAAATTATGTTTTCAAAAGGAAATTTTTTTTTAGCCAGAAGCACCATCATCATCAAAGAGCAAGGACACCTACAAAGTCAGCAACAAATCAAAGGTTAGCCACCATAATCAACAAAGGGATCAAATGCAAATGCATGAAGGTATGTTCCAAACTTTTAACCAACAGTTTGATATCATTTACGTATGGTTTTCAAATTATGGTAGGGGGCACTTAATGTAATGATTGACAAGATCCCCGTCCACTCCTCGTCCATTATTCTGCGTAATCCACCTCACCACCTTCCTAACGGTTCCCTAATTGTTGTTGATTCGAACTTAATACGAACTGCTCTTCCATTAACTACTCGTACCTCAGTGACGTGTACTGGTGTACTACGACTCTACATGTGATCATTTCCACAGCCAAATGTACGCAGCCACCTGACGTTCAGGGATTTGGCCGTTGTATCCTCTACTCATAACTCCACTTCTCGCATGCATAACCTCATCTTCGTATTGTTATCTACTCCCTCACTCCACTGTTTTCACTCTCGTTTCCATACACCACTCTCGTTCTACCGTAAACCTCTCTGTTTTATTTTCCTCACCACTCCACTCAAAACCCCGATCACCAGTCCTGCACCTTACAGTCCATTGCATCACGGCCACTCTGTTATAGCCGTAATTCCACTCTGTTATAGCCGTAATTCCACTCTGTTATAGCCGTAATTTCCGCTGTTGAGCACTGTTTTCCCGTGAAGCTTTCTCCTCCAGCGTTCAAACACCACTGTCAGAGCTGCAAGTGAACTGATAACCGAAATGGGAAAATTGTTGAGAGTAGAACCGGAAGGTTCGAAGTTTTTAGAGGGTTACCCACAAATCAAGGAAGCCCTGCAGAAAGCCAAATGGGTGAAATTCATTCAGAAGTTTAAGGGGTATAACAAAGAAGTTACAAAAGCGTTTGCCCGATCATTTAAGGACAATAACGTGGAGGTAGGCGACCTACAGTTTACCATCACAGAGAGCAGCCTGGCTCAAGCAACCGCTTTACCTCAGACAGGAGAACGCTGGTTCAAAAACCGAACAGTTGAAGATCAAGAGTGGAAGAATATGCTAAAGAATCCAGGTATGGATACATCCATTTTCACAAAGGGAATTCCTGTACGTGTTATTAAAGAGGAATGGACTTCATTACTGTTGCTTGTTCAGAAATTTTTAACATGTGAAGGCCGTTTTGGTGTCATGTATGTATATCATGCAAGAATCATGATGCACTTCATGGATGAACATGCTATCAACCTACCTTATTTCTTGCTAGCTAGTCTAAGAAAAATGAGTGCCACTGTTCATAAACATGTGGGAAACATTGAGTCCCACTTATATCACCATGGACTCATTAAAATCTTGATTGAGGAGTAGCTAAAAATTAAAAAGGATACATGGGAGAAGTTCCTTGTTAGAAACCATTTTCAAGAGGCAGCTGAAGCCTCTAGTAGCTCTCCTAGGGTACCAAAGAGAAGTAGAAGAAAAGGGAAAGAAATGGTTACCCAAGAAACTGTTGTAGAAGAAACTGCCCCAGAAATTGCTATAGAAGAGACTGCTGCCCAAGACACTGCTGTAGAAGTCGAAGAAACTGCCCAAGAAATTGTTGCAGAAACTCTTCAAGAAATTGCTCAAGAAACTGTCCAAGAAACTGTTCAAAAGGGAAAGAAAAAGGGAAGCAGAACAAAAAGACAAAAGAGGGATAAAGGGAAAGCCATTTTACAAGAGTCATACCCTTCACCTGAGCCCTCAATTGAAGAAGATACCCAAACATTAGCTCATAGGCTTGCTCAGCCCCATGAAACTGCCATCTCCAAAAAGAAACAAAAGCAAAAACAGCAAAAGCCAAAGAGTACTAGCCTGCAAGTGAGAAGAAGCAGTAGACTTATAGAGAAGAAGAGTGTGACTAAAGAGAAACAGTCCCATTTCATTGATTTGGGCACACCTGAGAAGACTCCAATTCGGCTAGATATTGAGCTAAGTCCTCCAAGAGAGGAAAGTCCTTTCCAGCAAGAGAGAGAAAGCAGTTTTCAAGGATTTGAATTTAGGCCAAGACAAATACCTGACATTGACCCTGTCCAGCAGGAGGCATATGATTATTTGGAAACATTAGAGCAATCTGTTGCTGGTCCTAGTACTGTCTTGCCCCTTGAACAACAGGTTCAATCTCTGAAGCAAGAAATATTTGAGCTAGAAGTCCTCAATCGCCATATCAAACAGGAAAACGAAGCATTGAGACAACAGAGCAAAGTGGACAAAATGGTCCACGACAACACAATGCTTCATTTGGGTCTTTGGCAGAGAAAGAACAGGAAGTTAAAGAGGAAATGCAAGAAATTGAGCAGGGCCTTGGTTAACTTGAAATTCAGGTGCTTGGTTAGGAAACCGAGAGCAAGTTTGGTAACAAGGAGGAAAAGGAGAAGGTTGGATGTCTTGGCAGAGGCATCTGAACATGTGGACTGAAAGATTATGACAAAGTTTTGGTTGCATGAGGACATGCAACACCCTCACAGTGGGGGTATGTTGAGCCTCAACCTTGCACTCATTTACCTATCCTCCCAACAGCTTTTCCCTATTCACTTCTCTCTTTTGTCATCATTTCCTCCATCAACTTGTTCAATTCATTGCATTATATGTCTTTTTAACATGATTTGTTGACTGTGCTAATGATTGACTGTTGGTTTAGAATTTTGGTACAAGTGCTGCAATTCCACAGCTAATACAGCATTTCCGCAGCCGATCAGAGATTCCGCAGCCATTTTCTTGTTTGCTATGTTCCACGTGTCCTCCAAAGGAAAGGGCCACATGGGCAAGTTGGTATGACTATGTACATGGTTCGTGTGCTATCAGCTATGCCAACTCGCTCATATATACCCCCGGTCAACGCAGATGTAACCACGGTCAAACAGCAAGGTTTCAAGCGGTGGCACGGCTCTGCGTGAGCAGGTGAAGCACGTAACCACAGCTGGCATCTTCTTCGAGCCACGAAGACGGCAGGGGACAAGAATCTAACTGTGGATTTATCATCCACGATGACCGTTTCCTCAAACAGTGCATGGTGTTGCTGCGTGTCTTTTGCACAGTTAATTAGTTAGCTGGTTGTTAGCTTAGTTTACGCAGAAGACAGTTTGTCTCTGCTGCTATAAATAAAGCGTTTGCATACGCTTAGTAGTTAGTCTTCAAGTTTAGTTTTCGGCTGTAATCATTTTGTTGTAAAACTCTGTTTTAAAGACTGTTTTATACAGCGTGTACACTCTTGTATTTTGACATGCTGATTTAATATCAAGAAGACTGTTTTGCTCCTATCCGTGTAGCTGATCTTTAACTGGTTGAGTAGATGGAGGGCCCCCGTCTGCCACAACCTATGTACAGTAGTTTTTAATTTCATTTTCCTGCACTTCTTATGTTTTCATTTTCACATGTATACTAATGTACAGTTGATTTCTGCAATTTTCGTTTCTTTTGACATGTATAATATTGTATAGTTTGAATTATGCCTTTACATTTCCAGCACTTTTCAGAACTGATCAGTTTGTTCTTGCAGGTGTGTTAGGAGCCTGGGATAGTGTGTTTTTACTTCTTTTATCACTAGTGGCATTTGAAGTTGTCTGTCTTATCTAAACTGCTGATTTTTACCTTGACTTGCATTAGTTTCATTGCTTAGTTTACTTCATCAAGTTTTGTCAAGTTGCTAATCTTTTGATGGTTCTTTTTATCATAATCCACTAACTTTTATGGGACCAAAAGATCATTTATTTGCAGCTTGGTTTATTTAGTTTTAGACTCATATTGCTAATTCACTCCTAACTCTTTTTCACATGATCAATTTGGCTAAAGGCAGAATGTTAAGGGAGAATTAAGTAGTGTGATTTGTCACTTAATTTTTGTATTGCTTTAAAGGAACTAGAGTAGTGTTCTTGCTTTCAATAGAGTTAATGTAGATGTCATTTTCATTCTTATCAGCAGTAAAGGTATTGGACTAGTGCCATTGGTCTTTTGTTTGATGCTTTACTTTCATTTGAAGCTTTAATTTCATTCCAAGTTATTGTTCCAGTTTTCTCTTTAAATTTCAAGAAGCATTTAGAAATCACCACATACACACACATTCACTCACTTGTTTATAACTTCATCACATCACATTAGGAAGATAAGTCAAACACAAACTAAAAACGACAAAAAGAACTAGGAAAGGCTGCTTAAGTATATATTGTACACTTCACTTCATCAACTTACGAGCCCCGGGTTGACAATTTGTGATAGCAATTTAGACAACACTAAATTGACCAAACAGTTGGTCTTCTAGTAATGCTTGAGTCTCATGAGTCCTTGATTCAAAACTATGGTCTGTGTGCCTAAATATCAAAGAGATGGGTGTATCTCTGTAATGTTTTTACTCTATTAAAGGAATGCTTAGTAGGTTTTGTTTCTACTCTATAAGCCGAGAAGGTTATAGGTTTTGCAAGGGGTAATGTGCCAGTTTAATTCCTATGATAACGTTGAGGAATGTTGATTCCTATGTGAATAAATGATGCTAAATACCATGTGAATGCCGAGGGATGGTTGATCCCCATAAGATGATATATTAGTGCTTGTTTAGGCTCTTTATACCATTGTGATTTGCCAGCAACATATTCAGTAACTTCTTACATTAATGATTAGGAGTGGGTTACTCTTGTGTTAGTCATGAGCCCTTAACTTGATCTACATGGTTGGGCATGAAAGAGATGGTTAGATATCTATTAATTTAATGGATGCTTGCACAAAAATGACATGGCTATCATGCCATAATTTACTCATAAGCTCAGGAAGGATAATTTTTTTTATACATAAGCATAGGTCTAAATATCTATGTATTCGCAAGCTGAATTGATGTCTTGGGAAGCTCATAAGAGATAGTGGGAGGTTGTTGAAGGTGGAATAACCGCAGGTACTCCATGATCACAAGTACTAAGTAGAAAGTATTGTTTTCTCATGATCACAAGGGCTTCAAAGCCTTCAAGAAGCTATTTAGAAAAGCCAATTAGAGCATGATAACCAAGCCACCTACAATGACTCCTCCACATCCAAAGTATCAACAAGTTACTACATTAATGGAGAAAAAGCCTCCTAAGTCTTAATCCTTTTGTACAAAGATGGCCATCTTGACATGCATTGTTGGAAGAAGATGCAAGTATTGGAAGCTACCATGAAAAATATAATATTCAATTTGATACTTCCTCCTCTTCTACTTATTTTAAGCCTCATGCTCTTTCTGTAGTTGCATGTCATTCCTTTCATGAATGGATTTTAGAATTAGGGGTTTCTTGTTATATGACCGATCATAGGGATGTTTTCTCTAGTCTTGATGATTGTATAACCCAACATATTTTTGTCCATGATAACTTTCCTTTAGATGTTCTAGGAGTAGGAATGATAGATCTTCTTGACATGAAATTTAATAATGTATTCTCCTTATATTTTTTGCAAATTTTCTTTCCATTTTTCAAATTACTCACTTTAGTAGTTGCAAAACTATTGAATTTTTTCCTCATGATATTGTAATTAGAGATCGAAAGGATCCATCTATTATAACAACTTCAGGGCATACTAATGACTCTTCAAAAATATACATATTTGATAGCTTTGAGCCTTCATCACATACCACAATCATTATAGAGTAAACTTTGCCACAAACAATTTGATTATTTGAACTAATGTTACATGCAAAGATTCATGAAGCACTAAATTGTGCACAAATTACCCCTTGTTTCATGTAATGATGGTGTTTTTTATGGATTTTTTTTTGGGTAAGCATTGCAAAGATTTCTCTTTTTGGCCATTCCTATTAACCACCGACACCACTTGAATTATATTATAGTGACATTAGTGGGCCATTTCCTACTCCATCATTTTATGGAGCATTATACATTCTTACTTTCATTGATGATCACATGCAACACACTTGTTTACTTTGCAAAGATCAAAATTGAAGTTTTCAATCTCTTTGTCTCTTTTTAAGCAATGGTTGAAAAGAAATTGGGCCATCTCATTAAGGGGATTTGCACTAATTATTGTAGAGAATATATTAATAAAAATTTCATTGAATTTTTCTCTAAACACATCATTTAAATGCCACATATAATGCCTTACAGTTGATAGAAAAATGGAGTAGTTGAATGTATGAATCAAACACTTAAGAAAATGGCTAATTATATGGTTCGACCAAAGAAATTAGCACCATTGTTTTCTGGATAGACAATATAATTTTTGCTAACTACATCTTGAATCCTACACCTATAAGATTTGTAAGAATGTAACTCTAAAGAAACCTTGGTTTTAGATCGAGTCTAATGTTAATCACTTTAAAGTGTTTGGTTGTGAAGTCACAGAGTGAGCAATGCAACCAAATATTGAGCAATTTTTTTTTTTTATTGTTGTGCTAAAGATGTAAAATCCTATTGGCTCTGTGTATCTCACTCTTTAGAGGTTATCTTTGGGAGATATTTTTTATTTGATGAACAACTCTAAGCCTTTCTGCATACATCTTCTTTGTTACTTCTTTTGTTTTCATTTACTTCATAGGGTCTTGTTTCTTTTTAAAATAATTATCCTTCTTCAAATGATGAACATGTAACATCACATTTAGTTTTTCCTCCTATAGTGCAATATATAGTTCAATCTATTGATCTTGCATCTTTAGCTCCTCCTCTTATAGTTCAATCTACCCATCCTACATCTCTATTCACTCTACTTCCAAAATATATATAGAGGGTTGATATTACAAGGAAAAGTATAAGCTCAACAAATGCCCTTGGGAAACTTATAAAGAAAAGAATTTGTACAATTTACCCACTAAGGAAATTTCTTCCCTAGAGAAAATTTTGTAATCCTTTTTGATCGGGAAAATAAAATGTTAATGCTCCTATCTTGACATGATAAATTAATAAATAAATAAAAATAAATTAATAAAGAAAAAGAAAATAAAAGAAAAGAAAATAAATAAAAAAATAAAAAAATTGCCAAATGAACAACCATGAATGCGAGTAGTTACCCAATTAAGACTCAAAGAAATCCTCACATTGAAAAGCTCTAAATGGCCAGGAAGTCCAGAGAATGCAAGACTACCTAATCAAAATTCTACCTCCATTTCCACGATAAATGAGGAAGTCCGGAGAATGCAAGACTACATAATCAAAATTCTTACTCCATTTCCACCCCACCCCACATAAAATGCATGTAGGTAAGGAAATATATATTCTAGATCTGCTACCTAGTCTAACGACTCCCACAGGTAACAATAGACCGACTCAACTTCCACCTTATCCCCACCGATACGTTTACCCAGTTTCCTCATGAACAACCACTCCTAGAAATCGACCAGAGAAAAAGCCGAGATGGCTCCCACCATTGAGAGAGCGAAACCCGTGACGACTCTTTGCAAAAATGTGTGAAGACGACAGACGTGACATCCATCGGCATCCCCTCACCCTACGCACTCGTCTCTTGCCATCACATTGCACATGTAAATTGAATTGAGTTGCAGCCGGAAGAGTGTAAAGGGCGTTATGTAGATCAATCCGTCTCCTGTAATTTTTTTCATTGTAAATGACAGAAAATTTTTCCCCTATTCAACCATATTGAATCCATATATAGTTTAGTTTCTCTTCTGCTTCGATTTTAACCAGAAGGAAAACCCGCGTATCTGTTATGAATAATATCATCGAATCTATTTTGATGGGAAAACCCGCGTTTGTTCCTTCTGGTTAAGACTCATGTTAAGAACTTACCTTTGTCAGTTGTTGTTACAGCGTGTCCTGGAAGTTATTGACTTTTTCTATGGAGTTGGTTAAATTTGTAGAAATTTCATGGTTATAAACTAAGTCGGTTGAAAAACATAGAATTCTTCCCTAACTGATCCTTGGAGTTGCATACGTTAGATTGAGTCATCATCTTCAGTTTTTGGACTTTATCATCATCAGCATGACAAATCAACATAATATAAGGCTAAATGTGATGCACGGCAATGCAAATAACTATATTGACAACACCAAGGTCGTTAAATATTATTGGAATTGAAAATCGAGATAAAGATGGCTCAACAAGAATAGGAGCAGCAAGAATGTGTACCATAAGAATGTGCTTGGTAAAAGTTGTGCATTTCAATTATGGTTAAATTATGGTTAAGATATATATATGAGATACTAAGTTTTAAATTTCGATAGAATATTTTTGGCTTATTGTGATAAAGTTCAAGGAGTAGGCTTCCCCACTCTTGTGAAGTCTTTACTCTTGTTAAGTCATAAATTTTTGGTATATTTGACTCACACGTTGTTGGATATACTTTTGGTATTATAGTGAAGCTACTAGATTTAATCTTGAGCCCAACCCAAATTACTCTAACGAGTTACCAATTTACCATGGTATATAAAAAAGAAAAACATAAAAAATTTATAAAGCAAATATATGTGATAAAAGATATCATAACTCTGTGATAGAAGTTGTGCATGCCCAATATGGTTAAGGCATATATGATACAAGTACACATGATAAAAGATGACTATCATGTGTATGTTTGCACATATAAGGAATTGAGTAAAACAGAGGAAGAGTTTAATAGGTACTAAAAGGTTGCAGACATGAAGAGATAGGAGGTGAAAGAAGAATTCAGAGAACACAGTGAATTAGTGAGAAGAATAATGGAGATGGTTGTTATTAGGACAAGTTAGTAAGGAGTCCATAGTTAGTATTCAAATATAAAAGTTTCTAGTTATCAAAAGTTGGTAGAGAGCAAAAGCAAAATATTAAGGGAGCAAATTGCAAATATGCATATCAATTTTTATTAATGAGAATGAATATTTTTTTTTTCTATGTGCAATGATTTAGGTTTGAATGACTATATTTAATTTAATTTGATGTAGTGCATCTTTATTCCAATATTTGTTGCAAACCACTAAACTAATTCTATACTGTTTTAGATATTGGTCAACCAAGTCCATTCCATCCCTTTATTGTAAGGGGAAAAGATTGGAAATCTTAGGGAAGAGAATTAAGGAAGTTAAAGGATCAAAGACAATGACCTATTTGTTTTATTTTGATATACACATGATTGTGGTGGCTATCCTAAATAAGACAGGGTAGCAAAAACAAAGAGAAAGAAAAATTTTTGACTATGAAGAAGGAAGTGCAAATATTATGGAGAAGAATCAAGAAATGTAGAGCATACAATAACATTAAAAAAAAAAAAAAATCTCATTGTCTTAGAAGTAGAAGAAGAAGAAATGAGGGTTAAATTTGGAGATATTACAACACAATTAATTAGATTAAAAAAATAGTGAGAAAGGTTCAAGATTACTTATAGTGAAGTTTTAAAATTAAAGACACTTATTAAATGTGTAAGAGATATGAAGAAATATTTTGAATTTGAGACAATGGAATATCTTTAAAGGATTTAATGCATAGTGGGAAAACTTGAAAGGATAAAGGAAGATTTGGAATTTGGAATAAGATGTCATGAAACTTTATGAGATGTTTTCTTATATACTAAAATAAAACAACATTCAAGCAATTTAAAATGTGAGACAAGAGAACAATGCATAGAGGAGTACATCAATGAAATCTACAAAAAATCTATATTAGAGTATAGAGTCTAAATAAGGCAAAGAAAAATGAGTTTCAACGTATGTGAATGGTTAAAATTTGTCATTCAATATGAAAATAGCTTATAGAACATGAATGCAACTGATAAAGGCTACTAATTAATTTGAAATGTAGAAGAAAATCTTGGATGTGAGGAAAATAAGAGAAACTTTGGTCAAGGAGGTGGTTGTGGTAGAAATCACAATTACACAATAGATGATATACGCATGATTCGAAGAAATGAAAATAAAACACCAAGAGGTTAAGCAAAAGGTCATATATGTTTCAAGGGATGTGGAATAAGTTTTTTTTTTTTTTATAATGACATCATATAGAATTATACATGTGGAGATGAAGAGAACATGAATTTACAGAAATATGATACTAGAATGTCCCAGATCTAATTACAATGTCACAAAGGTAACACATTTTCATGGGATCGTAATTTTTTATAAGATTTTCATCCCAAGATTAGGATAATCTATGAATTAATGGCTAGACTTTAAGAAGCTACAAGGATTCCAATGGAGTGTGCATACATAGAAATAAAATATTTTAGCTTTTGAAATAGAGGATTACTAAGGAACCTATGTTCAAATAGTGTAATCTAAGTGTTCTAGGTTGGTTATGGTGTGATGTTGGTATCTATTGGCATGATGTTCAGCCAGAAAGGCCAATTGCTTCTTTTAGAACGAATACACACACACACACACACAATTATATGACATAAGTATTCTACTTACGGTTTTGAGTTTTATGATAGTATGCATGTTTTGAACCATTGGAGTAAATAATTGATGGCGTGAAAGTTAATTATGCACGTAGATCATGGGAATGGGCATTGAAGTCTATCAATAATGAGCAAAGATTAACAGAGACATGTAAAATGGGTATATTTTCTACAACTTTATGTTTTTGAACTAAAGTACAAGTTTAGAAAGGAGAATGTTGATGTGAATTTGCTGAGAAAAACAGGGTTAATGTTGGAAAATATGAAGAATAAGACGACTTGATCTTAGAAGTTCAAAGACATATAAAAGCAATCGAGATTTTGGACATGTTGCTGGGACATTTTTGAAGCCAATTATGTAAGGTAGAAGCACAAAGTTGGATTAATTCATCTATGATGGATATTTTTTCAAGGGATAGAAGTTACTCATTGTGACAACCCCAAGCTAATTCCCCTTCATTGTGATTAATTCATAAATTTTGATTTATAATTAAAAGGACTAAGAAATTGGGACACGGATTCCACAGTTTGAAGAGGGAGTTTGCTTAGGATTTAAAAGAAGTTTGACTTGTTTCATGACAACCATTGAAGGTGGCTAGTGTGCCTTAAAGGGATTGGTTTTCCAAATTAATTGAGTTGGGAAGAAGGACAGTAGAACTATACCTACCTTGGATAAATCTACAAGGAAGAAAGGAAAAAATTGAATAAGGGATGGGTTACATTGGTAGTTGGTGAACAGAGAAGTCAACCAACCAGAAGTGGGGTGGAAGTTTTTTCTTCCCACGCAACATCCAACACCACCACGCAGGATAGAACCATAGTGGATGGGAAGGAAAGGGTGACAATTTTTTCTTTCCATGCAACCAACAAATGGTTGCAACGAAGTAATGGGGATGAGGATGATCATACAACGGGAACTATAGAATAGAAATTATTGGTAAGAGAACACTCGCAAACATTGGGGGGAGTGAGTTATAAGACAAGAAGAGAAAATAGAGACAAGGTAGGAGAAAGCAGTTGGGAAAGAACGAGAAAATGGTGAATGTTGTCTGAATGTAGGGAGAAGAGCCATTCTTCAGTTAAGCATTAGGAGGTGGAAGAATACCTCTCAGGTGAGGACAATGGTCTTTGGATTCCCTGTAAGCCTAAAGGGTGGAGATGGTTTTCTTTGGACTGCCTTAACAGCTTGGGTGGAGACTTGCACCTTGGATTCTTGGTAGGAGAAATTATTTAGCCCCATATGCCTGTTTTTCTTGGTTACACAATGTTCTTTGGACTCCCTTGTCTCTTTTAGGGTGGAGGCATAGCCTCAGGACTACCTTGATGTTTTGAGTGTGGAGGAACAACCTCTAGATTCCCTTGTTGTTTTGATGGTGGAGGCACAACCTCTGGATTCCCTTTTTGTTTTGAGGATGGAGACACAATCTTTGGACTCCCTTATTGTTTTGAGGGTGGAGGAATAGCCTCTGGATTACCTTTTTGTTTCAAGGGTGTAGGGACAACCTCTAAATCCCCTTGTTGTTTTGAGGGTAAAGGCACAACTTTTCGACTCCCTTATTGTTTTGATGGTGGAGGCACAACATATGGACTCCCTTGTTATTTTGAGGGTGGAGGCACAACCTATGGATTCCCTTTCCAATTAAGGGTAGAGGCATAGCCTTTGGATTTCATTGTTAATTGAGGGTGGAGGTCTAACCTCTAGATTCCCTTATTTATTTGAGGGGTGGATGTGGTGGACCTGTGGATTCCCTGTGAGATATTGACTGTATGAAGTAGCTAGTGGGTGGAGGTCAGTGGTCCTCTGGAGTCCCTGTTTCAACTAGCAGATTTGGTTTGATCCCTTCAACAATGAACCTCAAGGTTCGAAATCTGGCTTGGGGATGAATACTACAAGAAATAATTGGTTGTAGTGTGTCTAAGGTTGGGTGGAGAGTTGAAGTCCCAATCTCAGTTGCCTAGCTCAATTGATCAAAGATAAGTGTCTGATCATGACTCTCATATCTAATTTCTTTATGCTTGTTTGATGCATTGTTTTATCATGGACTATAATGATAAGGAATGAGGTATTCCTATCTAGATGAACATGGTTTTTTAAAATCATGGATAGGGAATGGTTTAGATTCATGTGTTTAATTTGAGCATAATCCTAGATTAGGTGGCTTGTCTGCTAGTAATGTTTGAGTCTCATGAGTCCTTGATTCAGAACTATGATCTGTGTGCCTAAATATCGAAGAGATGGGTGAATCTATATAATGATTTGACTCTATTAAAGGAATGGTTAGTAGGTTTTGTTTCTACTATGTAAGCCAGGAAGGCTATAGGTTTTGCAAGGGGCAATGTGCAGTTTAATGCCTATGATAATTTTTAGGAATGTTAATTCCTATTTTAATAAATGAGGCTAAGTACCATGTGAATGTTGAGGGATGGTTGATCCCAAGAGGTTGATATATTAGTTCTTGTTCATGCTGTCTATACCATTATCATTTTCCAGAAACAAAGTCAATAACTGCTTACATTAATGTTTAGGAGTGGGTTAATCTTGTGTTCATCCTCAACCCTTAACTTGGTCTATATGGTTGTGTATGAAAGATAAAGATAGATATCTACTAATTTAATGGATGCTTGCACCAAAATGACTTGGCTATCATGCCAGATTTTACTCATAATCTCAAGAAGAATAGTGTTTTTGATACATAAGCATAGGTCTAAATATCTATGTATTCGCAAGTTGAGTTGAGGCCTTGGGAAGTTCATAAGAGATAGTGGGAGGCCAGTGAAGGTGGAATCACCACAGGTACTCCATGTATATGCCACAGGCCAGTAGGGTTTGAAAGGGTATCAAGCTTAGGAGGGATAGTTGTTGTTGACACCTAATCATGGGGATTGGGTGAATAGTTGTAAAATAGTGTAAATAATGAATAATTGAAAATGAAGAGTCATCGGGAGATGAAACTCAAGAGTCACTCCCTCATGTATATAACTATGAGCAATCTAAAGGAATAAACAGATTTCATTTGAGGAGTTACCTCCTGGCCTGACATGGTATCAGAGCCAGCACCATTTTTGGCTTCCCTCTCTACTTTTTAACTCCCTTCTGCCTATTCTGCCTATTTTGCAGAACTGACCTCTTGCAACCACTCCATTGTTGTGTCTCTGTCAAGAATTTAAAACCGTTCCATAGGTTTTCCCCTCTCTGGAAACTACTGCAGACATTTGGCTGGTTATGTGAGGCAACTGCTCCATAGGCGCAGTTGAGGTATCACTCCCGCACCTGCATACATGTTTCCTACCGATATACCTCTCATGGTTTCATCACTCTCTTGGTTTCACAGTGTTAAACACGGGTGCAGTGAATAGTATGTCAATGTTTTTTAGACTATGCATTGGCATGACTATGTGGTCGATACTCCGTTTAAAAAAATTGTTGCCATCTCTATGTAATTGTTGGCATCTCTGTGTAATATTATACTTTCGTTGTTTGTTATACACCCTTATGGCCTAAATGCACCATAACCCACATCTTTGTTATACTCCTTATCACTGCAATCATCGCTGCTGACATACACAGTTGACTCCTAGCTCCGCCATCCCATACACAGTCGACTCCCATACCACTCTCGGTTTTCGTGCAGTGGAATCATGGTGCTGATATACGCTTGTATACGCTAGTGCCATCGTGGTGTTATATACTAGTTTTACTTCCAGTCCGAGGTATCCACAGACCTCCCCTCCACTGTGCTTCCACCCGCATACCATGAAGCTTGTCATATGCCTGCATACCATATTTATCACTATTTTTAATATATAAAGTCTCTACCCGATAGTCATGCCCGATTATCAAATCTCGACAGCGTAACTGTGTTTTGCATCAATATTCAATACCGCAACCATTACAATACCGCACTCATAACAATACCATACGCTGCCATAATCCACCATATGCCATAGTCCCACCACACCGCTCCCAATACCACTCTGGTCCCAATAGAATCCACCATACAGTCATCCTGCTTGGTTGTATCTCAAGTAGTGTTGTTACAACTACTGTTGGTGCCGAGGTTTTATGGGTAGACGACCCATCTAAAGGTGAAATTACTGTTGTTCTTGTCAACGATATCTAAATTTACAAGTAGCGTTGTTACAATTACTTCTTCGTATCTCACTTGCTTCTTGGTCATAGCGCACCTACGTTGAATACATCTCATTCCATATACACCCTCCCCATAAACCCCTCCCCCATATACTCCCTACTCCATAAACTCCCTCCCCGATAAACCACCTTCCCCACATAATACCTCTGTTTTCATATATCAGAATCAATTTTTTTTTTACCATTAGGAGTAGAATTTTGTAGCAGAAATATTTTTTTTCCTTAGTACACAGATTTTAGAATGCATTCATTTATATCTATTGTGGGAGTGGTTCTCACCGAGAAGGAGAACTATCTAGAATGGTTGCAAAAAGTCAAACACACTCTCATTTTTAATGAGTTGTGGAAAGGAGTGTGTGTTGGAGAAGGAGACAAAGAACCAGAAAAGCCTACCTCAGACAAGGAATTTTCCATTTGGGAAAATAAGAATAGCAAGGCTTCTGCCTTGATTGCAACATCAGTAAATGAAGAGGTGAGTCACCATATTTCACCATTTTCAAATGCTTTCGAAGCCTTACAAAAACTGAAGGAAATCTATGACTCACACTCTGCACTTGAAGTTGTTCAACTCGTGATTAAATTGTTTGACCTTGAATTACAAAATGATGATCCTCTTGCTCTTGCATTAGACGTAAAATCTATTATGCATGATATCAAAGTCACTAATGTTGAACTAGAAATACCTCTGATAGCTTTTGTCAAGTCACTTTATCCCACTTACTCAAATTATCTTGAGTCATTGCAAGCAAATGGAAATGTTAAAGAAATTACCTTTGACTCCCTTGTGAATAGATTTGCTGAGAGAGAGAAAGCTTTTGGGAAGAAGACAGATCCTCAGTCTTTTGAAGAGGCTGTGTGTCTTGCACATAGAGAGGAGAATCTTTCTCGAGATTCTTCCAAAGGAAGAGGAGGTCAAAGAGGAAGAGGAAGAAGAAATTTTAGAGGCAAGGGGGTAGACACTCTCAAGGAGAGAATTCAGATTTACATTGCATACGTTGCAATAGAGATGGATCACATGATGCATCCACATGCAAGTTGCCTTGGGACATAATTGAGCAGGAAAGAAACCAACCTAAAGGAAAAACTAATGACAAAGAGAAAGGTAAAGCACTTTAATCCGCTCACTATGTTGTGATACATTGTAATATTGGAGTAAATAAAGACTTATTTAATGCTTCACTTGCTTCTTCGAAAAATGATTGGTTGCTTGATTTAGGAGCAACTTGCCACATGACTTTTAGAAGAGTCTTTTTTGAAGAATTTACTGACAATGTTGATGGAGTAGTATACTTTGTGGACAAATCAAAACTCAAGCCATTAGGGCTTGGCACAATTAGGCTTAAATTTCCTGGTCTTCTAGACTTTCTTCTGCATGATGTTTTATATCTCCCATAGTTGAGGAGAAACTTGTTGTCCTTGGTCCACACCCGCCAGCAAGGACACTCCATTCATATTTTTGATGGAAAGGTTGAGGTGAGAAAAGAATCTGATCACTCACTTGTCATGATGAGGATAGAAGAAGAAAGGCTTCTCAAGCTGCAAGGTACCTCTGCTTGTGCACAAAATTTCTCATACAATTCTCATTATGATGAAGGTAAATTTCCATCAAGTTTATTATGGCATGCTAGATTTTGGCATTTGAAGTATTACAGTCTTCGCTTCTTGAAAAAAAATGTTTTTACTAGTTTGCCTACAATTCCTAGGAAACTTAAGCAATGTGATGCTTGCATTCTAGGAAAGCATAACACACAGTGTTTTCATGCTTCACATTCTAGAGCACATAGAAAACTTGAACTCATTCATTCAGATTTATGTGGTCCAATGCTTGTTTCTTCTACAAATGGAAATAAATATATGATGACATTTATTGATGACTACACTAGAATGTGTTGGGTTTATTTATTGAAGAACAATTCTGATGCTTTTCAAACATTCAAGAACTTTCATACATGGATTGAAAATGATGCACAATCTCATATTGGCTCTATTCGCACTGATAATGGAAAAGAATACACTTCAAATGAATTTTAAAACTATCTTCGCCAACATGGGATCAAACATCAAACAATTGTGCCTTATAATCCCCAACATAACGGAGTAACTAAAAGAATTAATAGGACAATCTTAAATATGGTATGCTCCATGATGTTTTTCAAGAATGTAAAATTAATGTTTTGGGCTGATGCAGTTCTATGTGCTGTATATGTAAAGAATAGATGTCCATCTAATTCTATTATAAACAATACTCCTTATGAAATGTGGTATGGGCACATTCCTTTAGTAAGGCATCTCAGGGTCTTTGGTTCCACCTATTATGCCTTGATACCAAAGGTACATAGAAACAAACTTGGTGCAAGGAGTCATAAGTGTATCTTCTTGGGGTATTCAAACACCTCCAAAGCATATTGTCTCTTTGATGAAGTTAATAAAATGTTTGTTGTATCTAGAGATGTAATCTTTCTTGAATCATCCAAAGCTAACAATGTTGTTGAGCAGCAACTTGATCGCTTGAATAGATTCACAAATGAAAAATCATTTCAAGAATTTGATAATCAGATTCCAGATCTTGAAGGGGGGATTCCTATACTGGATCAATCTGTGGAATCTTCTTCTGAAGCACTTTCTACCCCACATGAAACTCCAACCATTGATGATACTTTGAGTGATGTGATTGACATAATTAGGAGACTCAATCTTGATTCAGTCCCAACTCAATCAACTGAGTAGCCTGGAACATCTCAGAAAGGTCCTCTAAAGTGGCTGACAAAGACACTTGAAAGTGTTCATCCTGATGAGGTTGGAAAGACAGGAACAAGAAATTCAACCCAACAAAATGTAGGTGATGTAGATGACTCTAATTCACCCGTTGATATGGATGTTTCTTATGATTGTGAATTGAATTTGTCTACAGATTTTGAACCAACTTCCTTCAAAGAAGCTGCTTCTCATGATGAATGGAAAGAAGCGATGCAAAACGAGTATGATGCCTTCATAAGGAATGGAAGTTGGAAGCTGGTTGATCCTCCATTGGGAACCAAACCAATTGCTACAAGTGGGTCTACAAGAACAAGTATAAAGTTGATGGCTCACTTGAAAAGCTCAAATCCAGGCTTGCAACAAAAGGTTTTGCACAGAAGGAAGGGGTCGATTATGAGGAGACCTTTCCCCCCATAGCAAAATGGGCTACCATCCGGACACTTTTTTCCCTAGCAGCTCAGAACGGTTGGAAAGTCCATCAAATGGATGTAAAAACTGCTTTCTCGAATGGATATCTAAAAGAGAATGTTTTTATGTCCCAGCCTGAAGGATTTGCTGTGAAAGGACATGAACATAAAGTATGAAAACTTGTGAAATACTTGTATGGCCTCAAGCAAGCACTGTGAGCCTGGTATGAAAAATTAACTGAGCATCTTCTGAATCTGAATTTCAAACATTATGATCTTGATGATGCCACTTTGTTTGTTAAGAAAGTTGGGAAAAAAATTGTATATCTTATGGTATATGTAGATGATCTTTTGATGACAGGGAACAATGAGTGCTACATTGCATCCGTAAAGAAGGAATTGAGGAAAGGTTTTGAAATTACTGATTTGGGATATGTTTATTACTATCTTGGTATTGAAGTAACTCAACATCCGAAGTCCATATTCCTTTCTCAAAAGAAGTAAATTGGAGATATTTTGAACAAGTTTGGCATGGATGAATGCAATCCTCTAACTACTCCAATGGAACAAAAGTTAAAGCTCACATCCATTGAAGGAAAATAATTTGAGGATGTAACAAAGTATAGAAAACTTGTAGGAAGTCTCAACTACCTGACTACTACCAGACCAGACATTTCGTTTATTGTTTGAATCCTCTCCAAGTTTATGCAAAAGCCTTGTGAGGGACATTGGTCTGCTACAAAAAGAGTTCTAAAATACTTGAAGGGAACTCAAGATTGTGGACAAGTATACACAGGTGGGCGACTTCAGCTTGATTGGATACTATGATTCAGACTTCAACGGAGATAAAGAAACTGGGGTACCTACTTCTGGTTATGCTATGAGTGTTGGATCAGGAGTTGTCTCCTAGAGATCACACAAACAATCAGTTCCAGAAGATTCCACAACAGAGGCATAATTGTGGCAGCAGCTGAGGCAACAAAAGAAATTGTGTGGCTCAGGAAAATGTTTGAAGATTTGTAGGTAAAACAAGTACATTTGACTCCACTCATGATTGACAACACCTCTACAATAAAGTTGACCAAGAACCCAAAGTTCCATGATCGAATGAAGCACATCAATAAAAAATGCCATCCGATTCAACATCATGTTGAGGCCAAAACAATCCATCTATGCCATTGTTCCACTAATGAGTAGATTGCAGACATCTTCACCAAAGCACTTGGAAGAGAAAAGCTTGAAAGATTCAGAATGATGCTTGAACTCACCAACATCCCTTCAGATTAAGGGGGAAATTTTGAAACGTAATCATAGGGATTGGGTGAATAGTTGTAAAATAGTGTAAATAATAAATAATGGAAAAGGAAGAGTCATCGGGAGATGAAACTCAAGAGTCAATCCCTCATGTATGTTACAATGAGCAATCTAAATGAATAAACATATTTCATTTGAGGAGTTACCTCCTGGCCTGACAGTTGTAAAGAGTTGAGTAAATCCAAGTAGGTGTAAGCCAATGTATTTGCGTGAAGTGGTAATCCATTAAACTTTCGTAGGAAATGTGTTAAGCCTTGATACAACCATGCATTCAGGCATTATGACCAAGTCCAAAGGAAAAAGGTATTTGGATCATCGATTTGCGTAGAGCAATGTATAGTTGTCCATGTGCCTTGGACTTTTGATACCCCAAAGAATTCAATGGGAGGTTAGGAAATTCCCATAGAGTCAAAATGTTAGGACAACATGGCAGGTGGGATCGAATGTTAAGCACTCACATGACAAGGTGGAAGACCCATGAATCACATATAATGTGAAAGAAATAAAACTATAGGGGTTCAAGACTTATGTTGGACTTAGGCCACGTGGAGGGCATGACGATGGATGACATCATTCTGGAACCCTGGTCCCTGGATATTTCAAACGGAGGACATGGTAGAACCCCTAGGCTTTATGTCTTGGACTGACATAGCACATGGGGCTTGTTTAGTGGGGACAAATGTCGTTTGGTGTGAAAATTTCTGTCTAGTATAAGTTAAAGGGGAGTGTAATCCATTGCCACATAACCCTAGTAATTTTGCAAGAGGCATCTAAGAACCTTAAGACAGAGCCTTGAGAAGAATATCCATAGATTAAATCAACAGGGTGAGGAGGAAATGGTGGAGCCCTGATTTTGCTACGGTAATTGGTGGTAATGGGACACGTGGAGGAGGAACTGTCAGGGATCCATGTAGCTCGAAGGGTTGTTCCCTAGTAGTTTCAATGGGGAATTGTATTGGAACCTATTGGGATTTTATCCCTCGGGCGATGTGGTCATAGAGGGTGCACACCTGCATCCATTTGATCAAATATTATATACATATATGTTTTATGGGTTAGTCTATGTGAACCATAAGAAGGGAATTAATTTGTGACTTGGTATGAATGAGTTGGAAACTAGGTTAATGTTTCCATATCACCATGATATGGTTGACTTGGACAACAATGTGGAACCACAAAGGGACCATGTAGGCACCACGTGGTAGGTAGATGATGTGGCACTATCTGATAGGATAATATTTGAATGATCGTATCTTTTGATCCGGGGGTCGAGTTGAGGAAAATTTTATATCGTTGGAAAGGTCTTGATGAGACGAATGCAACCAGATCATCCATTTTAAGTTTTGAGAAGATCAACAAAAATAGGCCCGATTTTCATAACTAGACTTTGGAGGTTGGGCCAACTTAGTAACTACCTCCTTCTACCCTTACTTGGTGGTTAGGGATAGTAGGGAGTATGTTATACTCATTTCCAAGTGTTGAATGTGGGGGAATATAATAAGAGGGTTACATGCACCTTGTTTTCCTAAACATATTATTAGACCCTTAGTAGTGACACTAAAGTTTTAGCCCATGTGAAATCTATTGGAAATTTTGTTGTCATTGATGTTAAAGACATGGAAATACTACATATGTTCAAGATAAAGGTTGGAAAATGAAGATTGTTGGAAATATTGTTTTTGGACTTTTGATGACCAGTTTGGATACCTTGTCTTTGAAGAAACTTTTACCCTAATTTCATAGCTCAAACAAGAGGAGAAGATATACGGTTGGAAATATTATTCTGAGACCTTCCCAATGGTATATTTCACTCCCTATAACTCCATAGGAATGAGGAGATATAAATATTTCATCAAGATAACCCATCCAAAGTACAAGCAGGCCAACCCAACCAGTTTTACAAGTTAGCCCCATAGGTGAATGTATAAACACTACAAATAAATGGGATATGAGTTAATTTGTATTTAATCCAAGAAATAAGAGATATGAGGTCGCAAGAAGAGATGAGGAATAATTATTGGGGTTGTTATCACTCAGAAGTCTTCCCTAAAAGTTATCAAAAGAAGGAATAATCCGAGTTAACCACAAACCTAATATTTTAGACTCGGGTTCTAACCAACCTAAGTCCAAAGAGAGCTCTCTTACTTTGTTTTGGGTGGGATTTTAGGCTAGTTCTTAGTGTTCATAAGGTTTTGAATCTAGTTTGGCGGTGGAATCCTAGGAACAGATGGATGGAGCAAGGCCCTCAAGCCATTGGGCTATGGAGTCAATCAGAGGATGGCTTAACTGGACCAGATCACTAAAGGGAGTGTTCACAGGGCAGGCTAGCAAAGCAAAAGGAAAATCTTCAGGTTCAATTGATGAGATAGTCCTAACCATGGTGAAAGGGCATTGAAGAATCCTTAGACCGGGATCAAGATGAAGAGCAGGAGGTGATCATGAGCAAAGGGCAACTAAGAATCCTTTACTAAAGACCGAGGGGGGAAACTACGGAAGTAAGGGAGCATTTAAGAATTCGTTGACTAAGATAGTTTAGTAGAAAACATTAAGAATGTAAACAGTCAAGACAGAGACCATTAAAGCCAGTTTTGAAATATCATTCCTAGTTTACCATTTAGATTTCATAGAAACACATATGATTATTAATAAACATAAAGAAAAACAATAATACACATGGGAGAAAACACTTATTTGATTTCCTCTTTACACAAGAATCCTGCGAAATGTCTTTACTTTATTCCTTGATCCAACAAGCCAATCTAGTCTTGATACAATAGCACTTTAACTTGAGAGGAAAATGTCTATAGAAATGTCTTTGAATCCACCCTAAATACTTCGAAAGGTGAAGTATTTATACAAAAAATATTACAAAATATCTCATAACAGTTTGAGAATTAATCTAGGAAATCAAAATATCTTCAAGCATGAAGATAGAGACAGATGGAAAACTGCATCATGCTGTCCCTTTTATTGTGATAGTGCTGGCTGTTTGCAGTTCGAATTTGAGCTCTTTAAGCTGGCTGATATTTGTATGCTGGAATCACCTTTGTCTTTAATCATTTACTTATACTCTTTAACCTGTTGCTCTTTGACCCTGTTTACTTGTTTCATCTGGCTGCCATTTAGATTTACTGTGGTAACTTATAGTAAATCTGTCATCTTTTCCCACCATTCATCTTCAGGTAACTTTACCTTGAGCATCCTTCTATATATCTCGTCCGCCTCAGTGTATTTGGAGAATTTTGGCTTGGTGACAAATAGATGTTTCACCTCATGCTCTAGGAAGAGTAGATTTTCTAAAGTATCATATAATACTTTCCCTGTTGGCAATGCTTTGACTCCTGAAGTGCTTGCCTGTTCCTTGGAAAATTTCTTTAATTTGTCAACATAGTCCAATTGGTTCATAAGTTTGTCATTGATTACCATGGGATTGGGAAGGCCTTTATCCCTCAAAATTTGAATCTTTGACAAGAATCTAACAATGGCAACCTGCATGTTATGGCATTTTTCCTCTAGGTTAAGCATAAGGTTTCTTTTAGAAAGAACCTTTTTGACTTTAAATATGGCTTCAGCTCTGTCCTCCACACCAAGCTCATTTAGTTCATGCCTCTTCTTGCTATTCAAGAATTGGATGAGTCGATTAGCATCCTTAGGTTGGTCTCCTAGGTCTTCCTTTACCTTTTCTATTGCTTCGGTGGTCACTTTCATCAATTATGTTTGCCTGAATATTACTTGAATTGATGGAAAAATATCATTGACAGAGTCAATGATATTGGCCCAGAGCATCTCCTTAGTTTGTCCTAGTGGCTTTTGCAAAGTTAAATATTTTTCAAGGACCTTTATCTTCTCACCCATCCTTAGGGCTTTTCACGCTTCTTCTTTCTACTGTATTTGGGCAAGATTATAGTCAGTTTGTAAGCTTGCCACTTTCTCCTTAAACCTCTTAAGCTTTGTTGCCTGGATGGTCATTTCCTCCATGGCTTTCACTAACTCTGTTGTCTTTTCTATTGAGGTACCTGCTGTTGTAGACTCAGTTGTGATTGGCAGTGTTGTAGAAGGTGGAGCTGTTGGTGCTAAAGAGGCTGCCAATGTTGAAGGGACTGCAGTTGTTACTGTGGGAATGGCAGCTGTGGAGGTAGTGGCCAATTCACTCTGTTTGGACTGAATCAATGTGTCCAATTCTTTCTCTGTTTCTTTCAACTGGTCATTTAGCTTGAGGACCAAGTCCATAAGCTCTTCTTGTCCTTTTTGTGTTTCTAGGACTTTTGTTGTTTGTGGATGATGCAATGGTGGAATTTTGAGTTGCTTCTTCAAAGCAGCTATGTCATCATTCTTCTTCTTTATCAACTTTTCAGTGGCCTTTACATCTTTGGGATCGTGTCCCAACTCAATGATTAAGTCCTCTAAGGACTTGATTCTGGTGTCTTTTGCTTGTGAAGAGGCCTTCTCCAATTGGAACTAAGTTGATATATTATTCAGGGAGTTTTGCAATTGGTGGGTTGTGATGGCTTTCCCTGTTAAGGTGGAGTAAATCATCTCCCCTATCTGTTTGTGCAACTCAATCTGGTCAATAGGATGTATGTCCTTTGCCAGCACTTCAAAATCTATCTTTTGGAAGTCAGCTGCTGATCTTGGTTGTTGAGTAGTGGGTTTCATGAATTTCATTTGCATTTTGCCTTCTTTCACATCATAGGCTGACATCAGCCTTGTCTGGTTGGTAGGTGCCATCTTGAGGTATTGTGCATAATTTTGGGCCTTTAGCCTCTCATTCCTGGCTTTGATGTCCTTGTACCTTTCTATGATATCTTGATCTTTATCTGTTGGCATCTTAAATGAGGACACTTCAACACTCTATTGCCTCTCAAACATCTGAGTATGAGATGTGGAAGGTTCTGGTGTGCCCCCAAAAGAAGTAGCAGGCCTACTTCTTTCTTTCTTTATGCTGGTGGCCCCTACTGTCTCTTCTGTGAATTCCTGCTCAAAGACAAGATTTAACCTTTGCCTTTTGACCAGGCTGGTTTCTACATATGTCTGTATGGTTGCTTTGCCTAATGTAGTTGCCTCTTCCCTGTTCTTTTTGAGGCTTCTTTCCTCATTTAGAGGATTTTGCAAGTTAGGGGGAGTACTCATATTGGGCTGTTGTGTACCTGTTTGACCTAATTCCTCTGATAGGTCTGGCTGCTTTGATTCTTCTTGTATCTGGGATTCTTCTTCTGTGTTTTGTTCACTGTGTGACTGTGATTCTCCTTGTGCTTGAGATTCTCCTTGTGCCTGCAGGAAAGCACCTTCATCAAGTCTTTTCTCTAGATAAATTAGTTCATTTCAATAGCAACTTCAGTGCTATCTCTGTCCACTAGAGTATTCTTCACCCATTCCAACTGATTTGTATATTTCTCTATTTTAGGGATTCGGTGGTGAATGTAGGGAGTCAACTTATTTTTCTATCTTCTGTTGTAGATGAAGTCACAAGGATCATATCTCCACATGAAGCTTTGTTTTAGTTTGAGTCTCTGAAGGATTTCTTCTACTTCTCTGCTATTTCATACAAAGGGGCCTAGTTGATCTTTGATTCCAAGTTGGGCCTTCTTTTTGGCTTTAACAAAATGTACCTCATCTGAGTTGATTATCTTCCTGTAGTACGCCAGAGAAAATAACCTCATTGGGAGGTATCTGGGCAGTTTATATCGGGCCAACTCACACCCATAGATCCTAATTTTTGTGTGATTTTTGTACAAGTACCAATCTTCCACTTTATGTTGTTTTGACAGCTGCAGGATCGTCCTGAAGTCTGAACTGATTCTTGGAGGACTTCCTAGCAAAATGATCACTACTAGATGTACAAACAGATCTATGAAGTCTGTGTATGGATATGGGGAATCATGCTTATGTATCAAAGGAGTCCAAAAGATTACTAACCTAGGATGACGTTTAGTGTCAAGCTTTTGGAGAGTGATTGGAAACTTGTCAGCTTGATAGTATAAGAAAAGGTGGTACAAAACTGAAGAATATTTAAACACTCTTTCATTACTCATTCTAAAAAATTGTTCATGCATCCTATCAGCTATGTACTTTGCATAATCATAAATGACAACAGGGGGTTGTCTTGGAGTAAAAATGGACATGAAGGCTAAAATGATTTCATCTATGTATTCACTAGTGGTATAGCCTAAAACACAAGAGATCATTGCTACTATATCCTGACCAAATGGGGAAAATATGGTAGCCACATATGGAGGAGGTTCTGTTGGGACATGATTTCCCTCCCTAATGAAGGTCTGAAGCATTTCAACAATCTTGGTAGTGGTAAGCTTGGGAAATTTTACTAGTAGGTCTTCAATTGAAATAGGGGTTAAGTTCCACCTTGGTTGTAATTGCAGCATTTCATTGATTCACTTGGCAGTGATGGTGAAAAGTATGGTTTGGTTAGGGGACATCACTACTCTTTGACTAGGAATGTAGTTTGCATGGCAATAATGAATGATTTCAGGGAAAATGTGCACCTCAGGGAATTGATACTTGGGCAAATTAGATTCCCATAGACCTATTTTATCAGCTTGGTTTAGGTATTGGTCCCTGGATCGGCAATACAGTTTGATAGGGGATTCAAGGATAGAGGTGTCTTTGATTTGGAAATCTTTATCAGCAAGGGGAAGGTGGTCCAGGTCCAAGTGAGGAGTAGTAATTGGCCTGACATCCATGGCAATAGGGGTAGACATTCTTAGTTCTTGTGGATTTAAGAATGGGGGAAAGTAAATTTTTAGTTTTTGAGGGTACTAGTGGTTCAATTCCAGGTGGGTTTTAAGTTACTATAGTTCCCCTTTAATTCAATTAAGAAAACTTAGTGACTGGTTTGGAAATTGACAGGGCATTCAATGGATTCTAGCTTAAATACCTAGAATTGACGAAAACTAGGTCTGAACGGGTTCACTAGCAATTCTGAACAGTTGAAAGGGCTTTAATTAGGTTGGAAGGCAATCTAGGAGCTTTTGGCATCTTCAGAGTGCAAGTGCACGTGGGTTGACGGCTTTCAACGTTCACAAGTGCGTGCATGGAAGTTTGCAGTTAAAAAACGATAAAACAATGATTTCGGGCTTTTTTTTTGGATTTATGTGCAAAAGTCAATTTGGAAGGTACGGGTGAACAATAGCGGTTTGTTGCATAGCGGGGTGAATAGTGACAGTTTTGGCGGGTAGCGGGTTGGTGGTAAGCGCTTTATTTCGCACAGCCTTTGGGCGCTTGGCGGTAATGGGGGGAGGTCGCCCAATTCCACTCATCGAGCGCCACGTCGCCTTGGGGGCCCAGTGGAAAACAACCCATTTCGGGCAGGTATAGTTCAGATTTTGGGCCCTTCCGAAATCAACGTGGATCATCGGATGGGGAGGGGGGAGATCGTGCATTGATCGGGCGTGGGAGTTGCACGGAGGGTAATGGAGGGGCTCGTCGGGCGATTAATCATGGTGGTTTTAGTTTAATGAGGGGTTAAGGCGGGGATTAATGCATCGGGCATGATTTGATTGGTTTGACTTTAATTAATCATGGATTGATTAATTATGTCCTTTATCGGGGTTCGAATATAATATAAAGTTTATGTTTCAAACTTAGGGGTAGGGATATTAATATTAAGGGGGTTTAATAAAACATACGGGAAAGGGGTTTTTTCAGGAATTACCATATAAATAATGTTAATGGTTAATATGAAATTTGTGGGGGGATAAGTGAAGTGGTGCTAAGCATAATGTATTTTTGTGATTTGATTTTCTTTTTAAATAGAGACATTACAACTTAGGCTAAGTGCATTTTGTGGGTTTTTTCATAAAAAAGGGGTATCCATGGGTGTGCTTGCTTTTCCTTAGGAAAATGATGTTTTAACCTTAGGAAAAGGGATTTATTAGGGAAAAAGAATGAAATGAAGGGGGTGAATGTTTATGAGGGGCTTTTAGTACTTAAGATCTGTAAGTCATTGGGCCTAGTGTCCGGTCCCTCCAAAAGTCAGAGAAATGCTCTGAGCCCCTTTGACTTTAAGATTTTGGGTACTTGAAACTTATTTTGGGAATTTAGTTAAGTAAAAGGTGAAATGAGAGAGGGGAAATTAATCAATTTGACTTTGTGAACTTTATGCCAATCCAATTTCTCATCCATACTTAGAACTTTCATGATGAGGGTGATAAATATGCTTTTTTCTAACAATCATCACAATTCTACAACCTTTCTTCTACTTACCCACCTACTCATCCTACCATTTTTTACTTCTCTTTATTAGGGTGCATTTGAGCTAGCAAACCCTTATCAAACATTTTTCTTTCTTTACAATGGTAATCTAACTAAATCTAACCTTATTACATCCAAGGGCTCAGATTAAACAGTTGAGCTCCTTTATTGACTCTACCTATCTACTTATTTGCCAAGATTACACTGTTTGGTCAGATTTTATTCTCTATCTATAAGCATGAAATTGAGAGCATGAAATAGCCAAGTTTAAACATTTTGACTATCATGGATTGTGGCATAGGTTACAAACTGCACACAATCATTTATTTTGTACAAAAAGTAAATAGTAGTGGCATTTTGACTTGCACACTTTCATGGTCTTTTCTTTCTTGGGGTTCATATTTTTCATCTTTTTTGACCTTTTTTATTCTTTTTGTCCTTTGATTTTTCTTTTAGGACATACCCTCTTTACATTTTTTAATTTTTTGAATATGGAAAACATTTGCAGAAAGCAAAGGTATGTACATATTACAGGTTTAATCTTAGCCATTCAAAAATTATGACTCCTATTGGTATAGGAACCTAATAGTGGCTCCACTTGGGGATGGAATTTCCTGGTGAAATGTCAAGAACTTGTAGATCAATGGCCTTCTGAATTGCTGTGACTTTAGCCTGCAACTTTTCCCTTTCATTTTTCTGCATTATTGCTATTTATGACAGTAAAAATTTTGAAACTTAGGGCCTTCTCTTCGGGCTTCAACTCCAAAATTTACCATCCAATCAACTCTAAACTTTTGAAAAATAGAATATGTACAAGTGATTAGTGAAATCAGTAACTAGGTTCTATGTAGTGTTTAAGCATTTGACCATTAACTGGTCCTCCTTCTGCTTCTGTGCCATCCAATTCTCTGAGGAAAAAAGCATTATTACCCCTAAAAGCATAAATGATATATGGGCCTTTCCATAGGAAGTCAAACTTCCCATGTTTACCTTTATCCTCTCTTCTTGAATCCCATTTCAAAACTT
The DNA here is from genome assembly GCA_031772625.1 of Pinus tabuliformis. Classification (NCBI taxonomy): domain Eukaryota; kingdom Viridiplantae; phylum Streptophyta; class Pinopsida; order Pinales; family Pinaceae; genus Pinus; species Pinus tabuliformis. The sequence goes on from CM062805.1 coordinate 395,368,567, forward strand.
TGTCTCCTAGGTAAAAATCTTCTGCCTTAGTCCTTTTGTCAAAAGCCTTCTTGATCCTTTCTTGCACAACTTGGGATCTGATGTACACTTCTTCCCTGGTCTGCTGTAAGTGAATTTTCTGGTTGATTCTCCTTTGAATATCATTTGGCTCAACCTGCACCTCTTGGAGTAATTTCATCACTGGTGTTCCCAAGGAAGATGGGAAAACAACCTCCATTCCATAAACTAATTGATAAGGACTAGTACCAATGGATTTCTTTGTGGTTAGCCTATCTGCCCACAAGGCATTTACTAGCTTCTTGTTCCATGTTTTCTTATTATCCTCCAACAATTTTTTGATGATATTCACTAAAATCTTGTTGGAGGACTCTGCTAGTCCATTCCCTTGAGGGTAATAAGCTGTAGAGTGACCTAGGGTTATATGATACTTATTACAAAAATCAATCATTCTCTTAGATTTGAAGGCTGTTGCATTATCAATGATGATCTTGGTTGGGCACCCAAATCTAGATAGGATGTTGGATTCAAGGAAGCTTATTATAACAGTATTAGTGGCTTGCCTTGATGGTATGGCTTCTATCGATTTGGTAAAGTAATCTGTAGCAGTGAGAATCCATTTATGTTCGGCAGAGGAAGATGGGTGGGTTTCACCAATGAAGTCAAGACCCCACTGTTGAAATGGTATTTCAGCAGATATTGGCTTCAAAAGTAAGGGTAAAAGTTTTTCCTTTCCTTCAAAAATTTGACATTTATGACGTGAGGTCACAAATTTCTTTACATCAGAAAACAGAGTGGGCGAATAAAAACCTTCTCTTAGAATCTTGTCAACTGTGGTTTTCCAGTAAAGATGTCCCCCACAGTCACCTACATGAAACTCTTGTAATATTTTGTCAGATTCTTCTTTTAATAAACAGTTAAGAAGGATGCCTTCGTGGTTTTTCCAAAATAAAGCATTATCAATTATGCAGAATTTTAAAGATTTCATTTTTAAGAACCTACTTTTAGTCCTGGATAATTCAGGAGGAGCTTGTAAATTTTGTAAAACATATATAATGTTAGCATACCATGGTGATTCAATAAAGGTTTGGTTGATTGGTGGAGTTGACATCTCCTCTTCATTATCCATTTCTACAATAAAATTTATGTCTAAGGCCTGACAGTTCAATTCAACCATGAGCTTGGCTAAACCTTGGCCTTTGATCAACTTTGTAGGTTTGATTTCTAGGTCATATTCTAATATAGTAGCTATCCACTTCCCTCTCTTTCCATTTGGACCATCCTGAGTTAGGATGTCTTTGACCACAACATTGGGAACATAAGCTATTACATGAGAATATAGAATGTAAACTCTGAAATCTTTGATAGCTTTGACTAAAGAAAAAGCTTGTTTTTCCATTATATTATACTTTAAAGGGGCATCCCTCAGGGCTTTGCTAAAGAAGGCAATAGGTTTTTCAAAACCCTGATCATTCTTCTGCAGTAGGACTGCAACAATTGTGTGTTCTGAGGCAAAAGAAAATATAATGAAATCCCTATCAAACTTTGGACTGATCAAAACTGGTGTTTGTGTTAAGGCTAGCTTAATATCTTCAAAAGACCTTTTAGCCTCAATTTTCCACTTAATAGTCGAATCTTTTTTCAACATGTTATTTAATAATCTAATTAGTTCTGCTAAGTTAGAAATAAATCTTCTAAGAAAGTTTATTTTACCTAAAAAGGCTTGTAGTTCTCTGATGCTCCTAGGATGCTGTATCTATAAGATGGCTTCAATTCTTGTAGGATCTATTCAGATACCATCTTTAGAGATTATGTGGCCTAATAGTTTTCCCTCTTCCAGCCCAAATATAGATTTTTTATAATTCAAAGAAATTCCATACTTTCTACATTTGATGATGACCTGCCTTAGATGATCTAGGTGTTGTTTATCAGATTTAGAGAATACAGTTATATCATCTAAGTATATTACTAGGAAGTCATGGATTTCCTTAGCAAAAGCTATATCCATAGCACTTTGAAAGGTGGTCCCTGCATTCTTTAACCCAAAAGGCATCTTCACATACATGAATGTGCCCCAAGGATTAGTGAATGTAGTTTTTGCTTGGTCATTTGGGTGAACTAAAATCTGGTTGTAACCAGAAAACCCATCTAGTAATGAGATCCTGGTTGAACCTACTACCCTCTGTAATATGTGATCCATTTTGGGGAGAGGGTAGTTGTCCTTGAGTGAAACTTTATTGAGATTCCTAAGGTCAACACACAATCTAATCTCACCAGTTTTCTTTCTTGTGGGCACCAAATTTGAAACCCAATCAGAGAATCTAATTGGTGCTATGATCTTGGCTTCGTACATTCTTTTGATTTCCTTTTCAATAGAAGGCAATAGAATGGGATTAATCCTTCTAAGCTTCTGTCTAAAAGGTTTCTGGTTTTCTTTTATGGGGATAGTGTGTTGTATTATGCTGGTGTCATAGGACTTGAGGTCCTCATAACTCCAAGCAAAGACATCTTGGAATTCCTTTAGCAGTTCTATGTATTTTACTTTTTCAGTAGGAGGTAAGGATTTTGAAAGTTTTATCAATTTAGGATCTTCCTCAGAGCCTATGTTACACTCCTCTATGTCAGATTTTAAGGGTTCCATTTTTGGTTTTCTAGGGACATCATTTGAATCAAACAAGTCTTCTAAAGGAGTTAATCCTTTGGGAAAAAAGTTGTCTTTAAGATTAATGATTTTAGAATCTTCGTTAATTATCTCTTCAATTTCAACTTGCTTTAGGTTTTGAATATCTGATTTAGTAAACTTTATGGGATGGAATCTATCTATCTCTTCATCTTCTAATTTGTTAATTTCTATTTTATCTGTAAAATCAAGATCTAATGTTATGTCAGTATCTATGTTTCTATTTACAAATTCTTCCTCTAAAGTTAGAAAATTGTTTATTTGTTGGTCATTAGTGAATACTTGCCAGTTTTTCAAGTTGTCAGGGATAGCAGGTCTGTGCCTAACCTCAACAGTGTACTGATGGTTAGGTTGAAATGGTAACTTACAAGTGCTGGCAAACATTGCTAAACTATGAGCTTGCATATTGTGTTTTCTTGGGATGACTGCAAGCTTAGTTTCTAAAAAGGTATTCAATATTTCTACAACTGTTCCTCTATAAAAACCTAACCTAGGATCTCTAGTCATATATACAACGTTGATTTGTTTTATAACCAACTCAGAATCTCCCATAATAGAAACTCTTATGGCTCCTAACCTTTTAACCAATTTGAGACCTAAAAGAAGTGCTTCATACTCAACCATGTTGTTGGTGCATTTGAAATTCAGTCTGTAGGCATGGCCCTCTGAGTAATCATTCTCTAAATTGTAAATCCACACTCCTACTCCTGCACCTAGTTTGTTCACTGACCCATCAAATTCAAGATGCCATAGTATTTCATGTTCATAATTCTTATTGTCTGGGGGAACAAAATCTTCTTTGATTAAGGTATCTTGATCATCTTTTTTATCTGAAAGCTCTTGAATTTGGACAATTTGATTTTCTACTGCAACTGTAATTTCTTTTGGTTTTGAAGTAATGTTGTTTGAAGTATTTTCTTGGTTTGGTTCAACATTGTACAGAATGAAAGAATCGATGTTAGAATGCATGGAATATATAGGAAAGTTTTGAGGCCTCTCCTGGCTACTCACTACATACTTCATCAGTCTCTCTGTACAGTTTTTTAGGATGTCCAAAGACTGATATTGTGGCATATGACATGTCAAGTTGCAAAGATCCTTGGAGTTTGTCCCCCCATGATCTAGACAACAACATGCCATATTTAGGTGGTATATCAGCAACAACTATGTCCATAAGAATGGTCTTAGTAGGGTATTGTACTAGGGAAACACACAGGTCTTTTATTAGTCCTAGGCACTTAACTTAACTTGAATCAAATGAAAACATGTCCTTTTAAGGCCTAGTGATATCCAAGTTCAATTTCTCCATAGCAGATTTAGGCATTAGATTGTGTGAAGCCTGAGAGTCTAGCATAGAATTGTGTAGGATTTTATCGTGAATGTTAAGGCTAATGTAAAAGGGTGGTATCCCTCCTTCGACTGGTTTTCCATTAACATCAGGACCAAAAATAAGCTCAGGCTGATCATCAAATAGGTTAACAGAGTCTTCATTCTCAATGAAGTTTAAGGATTTGCTTATTTGAGATTTGTAAGTTTCATGTTTAATTAGCTCTGTTAAGGGAACCGAGATTTTCAATTTGGCTACCTCTGCCCCTAAATTGAAAGCAAAGGGGATTTCTCTATTTGAGTGTTTGGAATTTTAACAGCAGGGTTTGGAGTAGATTTCTCTTCTTTTTTTGTATTTGAAGTCTTTTTTAGTGGATTTTCTAATATAATGTTTGTAGACTGTTCCACTGTTTCCTTGGAGGGAATTCAAGTGGAAGGTTGATCATTAGGGGGTTGGTCATTGGTTACATCTACAATGGTGGGACTAGGGGGGTTCTGCTCTGGTCTAGATAAGATTTAGAGAGTTTTAGTAATTGGAACTGTTTTAATTTTCTCAGGTTGATTTGGTATTGCTTTCTTAGTTTGGTTAGGAGTGTCAGTGTTCTTCTTACTCCTCAAATTGTACTGTTTGTGCACTTCGAAGATAGTAGAATCATACCCTTTCTTGTAATCGAATGATTCTCTGGATTGGGTCTGTAATTGCTGAAGCATATGTAATTCCTGATCATCTTGAGTCAAGAAGACAGTTTCCTCCTCATCTAATCCCATTAAGTTAATTTGTGTGTCTTGTTTAGGGTCTTTTGAATGGGAAGTTTTAACATAGTTTTCTTGAAAAGGAGGCCTAATATTCTGATCAGGCCCATTTTTTCCAGTATTTTGATTTTGATTCTTTCTAAAGTTTGGATTTCTCACTGGAGGTGCCTGTTGATTATCCCAGTGAGGCTTCCTTTCAATGTTCTCCATCCTATCCATCAGTTTTTCCATTCCTTTGGCTAGGGCATCCATTTTAAGGTCAAAGGGTGAGGCTTCATATTTCAAGGGTGCTCTCCTTTCGTTCCTAACCCTAGCTCTTTTTGCTAGAAAATTAGCTTCTACACTAACTGCTACACTCTACATGTCTTCTAGAGTTGGAGGGTTTCTCTCTCTAAGTTGGAATGCCATATCAGTGTCAAACCCGTTAGGAAACTTTATCAGAGCTAAGCCAGGTGGGGGTCTAAGGTCGACTGGTATTGCATTGTATATATTGTTAAATCTAGTACAATAGTCCTGAACTATTTCATTTGGTCCTCTCTTGATGTTTTCATATTCTAAAAGGATTATTTTTCTTTTCCCATCTATTTAAAAATTGCTGGTAAAATACTTCTAAACTATCTATACTATTAGTAGGTAAAGATCTAAACCATGTTCTTACATCGCCAGCTAGAGTCTGAGCAAAAAGTCTCATTTGGACATCTCCAATATCAATTTCATGTAATTCAAAATAATCTGTCATCTTTCTTGTGTGCTGTTGTGCTATATAGGGTCCTATGCCATCAAATTGGACAATTTTGTTCTGGTAGTCTTGTGGCATGGCACCTAGTGGAGCGGGTAACACAAGAGGAGCATATCTGTTTGCCATGGCTCTAAGTTGGGCAGGACTAAGAAGGGGAGTTTGGGTTCCCGAGGATGATACAATGGGTGATGAGGAACTAGGAGTAATGGGTGACTGATGTGTAATGGTAGGTTGGTGGGGAAGTGAAGGTATAAATGGAGGTGAGGAATGAACTTTAGAGATGGAAGGGAATAATGGTGAACTAAAGGGAGTTGAAATTGTTTTAGAAAGTTCAGGGATCTTAGCAGTAGTGAGGGATGACTGAGGGGAATTTAGAATATACTGATCAATTGACAAGTTTGCCCTTTGGACTTCAAGTTCAGCTGTAAATTTTGGATCTAGAACTATGTCATCAAGTGCACTTTTAGACCTAGTTCTAAATAGGGAAAGGTCAAAAGACTCATCAAAGGGGAGGTCTTCTAAAAACAACCACTCATCTGGGCAGGAATCTGCTTTAATTGAAGGTATTGGGCTTACTGAACTTTCTTGTCTTCTAGATATTCTCGAAATTAGGTTGGGATTGTCAAATACTTGGGGAGGAGATCAGGGTTGGCCCTAGTATAGTGAGTTCTCCTTGAAGCCATATTTCAAGCTTTTTCTAATTCTTTCTTTTTTGTGAAATTTTATAAATAACTTCTAATAAACCCTTCAAGAGGCTTGAAATAAAAATTTGAAATTTCTCAAAGGTTTATTAAGACTAAGGGTTTGATTCCCCAGTATGGTTGCCACTATGTTATCACTCAGAAGTCTTCCCTAGAAGTTATCAAAAGAAGGAATAATCTAAGGTAACCACAAACCTAACCTTTTAGACTTGGGTTCTAGCCAACCTAAGTCTAGATAGGGCTCTCTCCTTATAATTTAACTTATTTTTGGGTGGGATTTTAGGCTAGTTCTTAGTGTTCATAAGATTCTGAATTTGGTTGGGTGGTGGAATTCTAGGAACAGATGGATGGAGCAAGGCATTCAAGCCAATGGGCTATGGAGTCAATCAAAGGATGGCTTAACTGGACTAGATCACTAATGGGAGTGTTCACAGGGTAGGCTAGCAAAGCAAAAGGAAAATCTTCTGGTTCAATGGATGAGATAGTCCTAACCAGGGTGAAAGGGCAATGAAGAATCCTTAGACCAGGATCAAGATGAAGAGTAGGAGGTGATCATGAGCAAAGGGAAACTAAGAATCCTTTACTAGAGACGAAGGGGGGGAACTACAGAAGTAAGGGAGCATTTAAGAATTCCCTAACTAAGATAGTTTAGTAGAAAACATTAAGAATGTAAATAATCAAGACAAAGAGCATTAATGCCAGTTTTGAAATATCATTCCTAGTTTACCATTCAGATTTCATAGAAACACATATGATTATTAATAAACATAAAGAAAAACAATAATACACATGAGTGAAAATACTTATTTTATTTCCACTTTACACAAGAATCCTGTGAAATGTCTTTACTTTATTCCTTGATCCAGCAAGCCAATCCAGTCTTGATACAATAGCACTTTAAGTTGAGAGGAAAATGTATATAGAAATGTCTTTGAATCCACCCTAAATACTTTGAAAGGTGAAGTATTTATACAAAAAATATTACAAAATATCTCATAACAGTTTGAGAATTAATCTAGGAAATCAAAATATCTTCAAGCATGAAGATAGAGACAGATGGAAAACTGCATCATGATGTCCCTTTTATTGTGATAGTGCTAGCTGTTTGCAGTTCAAATTTGAGCTCTTAAAGCTGGCTGATATTTGTACTCTAGAATCACCTTTGTCTTTAATCCTATACTTATACTCTTTAACCTGTTGCTCTTTGACCCTGTTTACCTATTTCATCTGGCTGCCATTTAGATTTACTGTGGTAACTTATAGTAAATCTGTCATCTTTTCCCACCATTCATCTTCAGGTAACTTTACCTTGAGCATCCTTCTATATATCTCGTCTGCCTCAGTGTATTTGGAAAATTTTGGCTTGGTGACAAATAGATGTTTCACCTCATGCTCTAGGAAGAATAGATTTTCTAAAGTATCATATAATACTTTCCCTGTTGGCAATGCTTTGACTCCTGAAGTGCTTGCCTATTCCTTGGACAATTTCTTTAATTTGTCAACATAGTCCAATTGGGTCATAAGTTTGTCATTGATTACCATGGGACTGGGAAGGCCTTTATCCCTCAAAATTTGAAACTTTGCCATGAATCTGTCAATGCCAACCTGCATGTTATGGCATTTTTCCTCTAGGTTAAGCATAAGGTTTCTTTTAGAAAGAACCTTTTGACTTTAATGATGGCTTCAGTTCTATCCTCCACACCAAGCTCATTTAGTTCATGCCTGTTCTTGCTATTCAAGAATTGGATGAGTCGATTAACATCCTTAGGCTGGTCTCCTAGGTCTTCCTTTACCTTTTGTATTGCTTCGGTGGCCACTTTCACCAATTCTGTTTTCTCGAATATTACTTGAATTGATGGCCAAATATCATTGACAGAGTCAATGATATTGGCCCAGAGCATCTCCTTAGTTTGTCCTAGTGGCTTTTGCAAAGTTAAATCTTTTTCAAGGACCTTTATCTTCTCACCCATCCGTAGGGATTTCTGTCCTTCTTCTTTCTGTTGTATTTGTGCAAGCTTACAATCAGTTTCTAAGCTTGACACTTTCTCCTTAAGCCTCTTAAGCTCTGTTGCCTGGATGGTCATTTCCTCCATGGCTTTCACTAACTCTGTTGTCTTTTCTGTTGAGGTACCTGCTGTTGTAGACTCAGTTGTGACTGACAGTGCTGTAGCAGGTGGAGCTGTTGGTGCTAAAGAGGCTTCCAATGTTGAAGGGACTACAATTGTTACTATGGGAATGGCAGCCGTGGAGGTAGTGGCCAATTCACTCTGTTTGGACAGAATCAATGTGTCCAATCCTTTCTTTGTTTCTTTCAACTTGTCATTTAGCTTGAGGACCAAGTCCATAAACTCTTCTTGTCCTTTTTGTGTTTCCAGGACTTCTGTTGTTTGTGGATGATGCAATGGTGGAATTTTGAGTTTCTTCTTCAAAGCAACTATGTCATTGTTCTTCTTCTTTATCAACTTTTCAGTGGCCTTTACATCTTTGGGATTGTGTCCCAACTCAATGATTAAGTCCTCTAGGGACTTGATTCTGGTGTCTTTTTCCTATGAAGAGTCCTTCTCCAAATGGAACTGAGCTAATATATTATTCAGGGAGTTATGCAATTGGTGAGCTGCAATGGCTTTTCCTGTCAGGGTGGAGTAAATCATCTCCCTTGTCTATTTGTGAAACTCAATCTGGTCAATATCATGTATGTCCTTTTCCAGCACTTGAAAATCTATCTTCTGGAAGTCAGCTGCTGATCTTGGTTGTTGAGTAGTGGGTTTCATGAATGTCATTTCCATTTTGCCTTCTTTCACATCATAGGCCGACATCAGCCTTGTCTGGTTGGTAGGTGCCATCTTGAGGTACTGTGCATAAGTTTGGTCATTTAGCCTCTCATTCGTGGCTTTGATGTCCTTGTACCTTTCTCTGATATCTTGATCTCTGTCTGCTGGCATCCTAAATGAGGAAACTTCAACACTCTGTTGCCTCTCAAACATCTGAGTATGAGATGTGGAAGGTTCTGGTGTGCCCCCAGAAGGAGTAGCAAGCGTAATTCTTTCTTTCTCTGTGCTGGTGGCCCCTACTGTCTCTTCTATGAATTCCTACTCAGAGACAGGATTTAACCTTTGCCTTTTGACCAGGCTGGTTTCTGCATATGTCTGTATGGTTGCTTTGCCTGATGTAGTTGCCTCTTCCCTGTTCCTTTTGAGGCTTCTTTCCTCATTTAGAGGAGTTTGCAAGTTAGGGGGAGTACTCATATTGGGCTGTTGTGTACTTGTTTGACCTAATTCCTCTAATAGGTCTGGCTGCTCTGATTCTTCTTGTACCTGGGATTCTTCTTCTGTGTGTTGTTCACTGTGTGCCTGTGATTCTCCTTGTGCTTGAGATTCTCCTTATGCATGCAGGAAAGCACCTTCACCAAGTCTTTTCTATAGATCAATTAGTGCATTTTCAACAGCAGCTTCAGTGCTATCTCTGTCGACTAGAGTATTCTTCACCCATTCCAACTGATTTGCATATTTCTCTATTTCAGGGATTTGGTGGTGAATGTAGGGAGTCATCTTATTTTTTCTGTCTTCTATTGCAGATGAAGTCACAAGGATCATATCTCCACATGAAGCTTTGTTTTAGTTTGAGTCTTTGAAGGATTTATTCTGCTTCTCTTCCAGCTTCTCTGCTATTGCATACAAAGGGGCCTAGTTGATCTTTGATTCTGAGTTGGGCCTTCTTTTTGGCTTTAAAAAAATGTACCTCATCTGAGTTGATTATCTTCTTGTAGTACTCCAGAGCAAATAACCTCATTGGGAGGTATCTGGGCAGTTTATATGGGGCCAACTCACAGCCATAGATCCTAATTTCTGTGTGATTTTGGTACAAGTACCAATCTCCCACTTTGTGTTGTTTTGACAACTACAGGATCCTCCTGATGTCTGAACTGATTCTTGGAGGAGGACTTCCTAGCAGCATGGTCACTACTAGATGTACAAATAGATCTATGAAGTCTATGTATGGATATGGGGAATCATGCTTATGTATCAAAGGAGTCCAAAAAATTACTGACCTAGGATGACCTTTAGTGTCAAGCTTTTGGAGAGTGAATGGGAACTTGTCAACTTGATAGTATAAGGAAAGGTGGTACAAAACTGAAGAATATTTAAACACTCTTTAATTACTCATTCTCAAAAATTGTTCATGCATCCTATCAGCTATGTACTTTGCATAATCATACATGATAGTAGGGGGATGTCTTGGAGTAAAAATGGACATGAAGGCTAAAATGATTTCATCTATATTCACTGGTGGTATAGCCTAAAACACAAGAGATCATTTCTACTATATCTTGACCAAATGGGGAAAATATGGTAGCCACATATGGAGGAGGTTCTGTTGGGACATTCTTTCCCTCCCTGATGAAGGTTTGAAGCATTTTAGTAATCTTGGCAGTGGTAAGCTTGGGAAATTTGTCTAGTAGGTCTCCAATTGATATAGGGATTAAGTTCTTCCCTGGTTGTAATTGCAGCATTTCATTGATTGACTCGGCAGTGATGGTGAAAAGTACGGTTTGGTCAAGGAACATCACTGCTCTTTGACTAGGAATGTAGTTTGCATGGTAATAATGAATGATTTTAGGGAAAATGTGCACCTCAGGGAATTGATACTTGGGAAAATTAGATTCCCACATACCAATTTTATCATCTTGGTTTAGGTATTGGTCCCTGGATCATCAGTATAGTTTGACAGGGGATTCAAAGATAGAGGTGTCCTTGATTTGGAAATATTTATCAGCAAGGGGAATGTGGTCCAGGTCCAAGTGAGGAGTAGTAATTGGCCTAACATCCATGGTGATAGGGGCTGACATTCTTAGTTCTTGTGGATTTAAGAATGGGAGAAAGTAAATTTTTAGTTTTTGAGGGTACTAGTGGTTCAATTCCAGGTGGGTTTTAAGTTACTAAAGTTCCCTTTTAATTTCAATTAAGAAAACTTAGTGACTGGTTTGGAAATTGATAGGGCTTTCAATGGATTCTGTCTTAAATACCTAGAGTTGACGAAAACTAGGTCTGAATGGGTTCACTGGTGATTCTGAATGGCGGAAAGGGCTTCAATTAGGCTGGAAGGCAGTCTGGGAGCTTTTGGCATCTTCAAAGTGCAAGTGCATGTTGGTTGATGGCTTTCAACGTTCACAGGTGCGTGCATGGAAGTTTGCAGTTAAAAAATGATAAAACAATGATTTGTGGCTTTTTTTTTGGATTTATGTGAAAAATTCAATTTGGCGGGTATGGGTGAACAATAGCGGTTTGTCGCGTAGCAGGGTGAATAGTGACAGTTTTGGCGGGTAGCGGGCTGGCAGTAAGCGGTTTATTTCGCACAGCCTTTGGGTGCTTGGCAATATTGAGGGGTGTTACACAAAAATATTGTCACCATGATTATTTGCAGTCAGTATGGGTCTATCATCACTTGTACTGTCCTCCTAAGCAAGTCTAAGACCTCACCTCTTCAAATCAATCTTTAAAAGTGGGAGAAAGACATTCAATATCAATGTAACTCTGGTTCCGCACTTTCTCTCATGGTCACCTGTGGTCCCGCACCTTCTGTGTACAAAAGCTGCGTACCTACCCACTCTGTTCCTAACGGTGTAGGTGCGGACCCCTGTGAAAGTCAAAAGGCGCAAGTTTTATCTTAAAAAACTCACTTTGGGTTAATTCTAGAGTTTTCTAGAAGGAATTTTGACGTGGATTGTTCGCTCTGAGGTGGTTCATGCATCCCAAAAGAGAAGGAGCTAATCCCTTGACTAAAGGAGCTATCCCTTTGAAGGAGGGATTTATCCCTTTGAAGGAGGACCTAGTAACTTCCCTCCATTGCACTATAAATATAGGCATTGGGGTGAGGACTAGGGAGGTTAGAAGCTGAACATTTTGAGGGTAAATGCAGGTGAAATTGAGACTCTTTGGTTGAGCTTGAGAGGAGAGATCACATACCTCTTGGCTCCATTGGAGAGTGAGTGAAACTTGTCAAAGTAGAGAAGACATCTTGTTGGACCCTGGGAGGAGCTTGTACAGCGTCAAGGCAAAGGTTGTAAGGTTCTTCTTCTTTTGAATTAATACAATCAAACTCATTTTTCTCAACAAGTATATTATGTTATTTGTTTCATGGACTCCTTGACTTTCATGTTAAATATGTTTTATGCAATTGTCTTTTCAGGTGCTATTTAATTTGTTTGCCTTGTTTGTGTTTTCAGATTCGCGAAAATGAGCTCATTTGGATCAAAGGAGCGAGGGCATCCACAAGCTTGCATTGGACCAAAGGTAGGCCCTAAAAACACTTGTTTGCTATTGTTTATTAAAGCATATTTAGAGAAAGATAGTGTCTGGTTGGTTTGCTTGTCGTTAGGTCTTCTTTAGATTCTAGGAAGGTCTATCTTGTCCGCAAGATCGACACTTTCCGTGCGACAAAATGGCGACCATACTGGGGACTTGATTGTTTTCCTTGTTTATACTTTGACCTGAGAAACTGTATTTTTTGTTTCTGTTTTTGACTTGATGATTGTGGGATTGGGTAAATTTACTTAGTTTTGAGTTAGTGTTTATTTTTCATAATTTTGGGAGAAGTACGCACCCTCTGAGTTAAGCACAGTGCGTACCTGTACGCACTTTTTCTTTGTGCACAGAGCGTGAACGCACCTGTGTAAATAGGCTGCCTGCGTACCCTGTCAAAATTTTGAGAAATTTTAAAATTTTCTCTTTTTTATCAGTTTAGAAATTGTTTATAGGTTTTATCCCCTGCCCAGACCTGCATGTAACTTGTCAGAGGCTTTTCTTAGGTTAATTCCACTGGCATTCCTGTTTTAAGATTTTATCAATTGGGTGTTTTGAGTCTCTTTTTGAGAAATTCTTAATTTGATTTCCTTTGGTCATTACTTGGAGGTTTCTCTTAGTCTTTTCACAATTTTGCATCTTTTTGGTGTTAATCGCCTTTGAGTGTTTTTATTGTTTGATCTTTGGAACTCTCACCCAATTTTCTTGACTTGCACTTGATTGGTTCTTAGATTACATTAGAATCATCTTGTGTTTGAGAATTCTCTTGCATAGATCACATTTGCATAATTAGAATTCTCATTTTCAGAATATGAATGAAAAATGTGCATAGATTACATTTGCATACTTTTCAAGTGAATTGTGCATCGATTACAATTGCATAGTTTACATTCTGAAAAATCAATCGTAGATTTAGATCAGTTTTCTTTGATTTGAATTTACACAAAAATAAAAAAAAAACTTTTTGGAATTGATTTGCATTAGTTTTTCTTGATGAAATTAGTGCATTAGAGAATTTGTTATATTTTCTCTTAGTGATCAATTTCTTGCATTGTTGGAAGTGAATGGAAACTCTCTCCTTACTTTAGTTAGGATTCATCGAATTGAAAAGATTACATTATCATATTCGATTGCATTCAGTTTTGAGTCGGGTCATAATACCATTGGTTTCGTATCCATTTACCCCTTTGAGTAATAACAGCCTAAATAACACAACACTTAATTAAAATTTATCTAGTAGTTTTTACATTTTTAGGGCTCTTTCCACCAACTTAGCTTAGGCTAGTGTTTTGGAGTAGGAGAGTAATTAACTCTCCAAGAGAGTAAAAACAAACAAGTAGCTGTATCTTGTGGTAGGAAGAAATCCAATTGTTGCATTTATGCTCTGGGAAAGCTCCTCTTAAAGGAGAAGCACGAGATCGTGTCCGAACCAGTGTGGGAATCAATTCTTCCTCATTGGGAACGACGCCAGATATTCACGTATTAAAAACGGTAAACCTCGAATTAACCATTGTCGAGGAGCCTGGGGTCACTTGTTGGTAAACCTTGGATTATGTCAAGGAGCCTTCAAGGGGATTGAGCTTGCTACTCTGCCCTTGCGTGCGTATCAGATCGTAGACTGTTCCCCCAGGTATATTTGTTTCGGTTGGTAACCTTAGTGACCATATTCTTTAGGATTCTTCCTAAGGTGACAATGGTGGGAAGATCCCACTGTACCTGGAGCAGACGTCGGCTAGACTCACTTGGATTTTCTGGGGGGTTCTCTTCACTCGAGACGGTTTAGTGGAGGAACTTGTGCCAGTCTATTCATTAAGCAGGTTTCCGGGGTAACTGTTCCAACCGCCATTTCTGTATTGAATTCTGCGACGTTGGATTTCATCACCAACTAGTGTTTTCAGTACGGAAAGTTACTGTTTGTGTGTGGTTTGACTCGCACACAAAGTGTCGATCTTGCGGACAAGATAGACCTTCCTAGAATCTAAAGAAGACCTAACGACATGACAGACGGTTTGGTGGAGGAACTTGTGCCAGTCTATTCATTAAGCAGGTTGCCGGGGTAACTGTTCCAACCGCCATTTCTGTATTGAATTCTGCGACGTTGGATTTCATCACCAACTAGTGTTTTCAGTACGGAAAGTTACTGTTTGTGTGTGGTTTGACTCCTAGATTTGATAGCGTGTGTTAATTTGTTTGTTTTTACTTTTAGAGACCATAGGTGTGAATTGTGAAATTTAATTGTTAATTGTGAATTGGTAATTTTAGTTATAAACTATTAATAAAATTCACTGAAGTTGAATATAATGGCAAATGTTCCGGAATTTCCCAACCAAGGAACCCCTCTTAACGAGGATCCTAGTACTTTTCCTTTCTTTGGAAATGTTGGTCCTCTTTACATGGCTACTTTGTCATTACCTGGATTTACAATAGGTTTACCGATATGGTTATTTTCAACTTCGTTGGCCCCAAATACTCCAATTGTTCCACCTCAACCGAATGCTTCACCTCAATAGAGTTCACCATCTCAACATCACCAACCTTCTGTTGACCCTTTACCTTCTTCACCTAATTTTTCTTCCTCCATTTCTTCCTCTTCGCTTGGTAAAAGCCTTAACACTAGTAACCAGGTGTCTAAGAAGAAGAAGAAAGGGAAGAAGAAAAAGAAGAAGAAGAAGCAAGATAAGAAAGAAGTCAACCAACCAACCATGGCTGTAAGTGTTAGTTGTGTTGAGGAAACCTCCAACATGCATCGTAAACCCAAATACCCTTGCAGGCTTTGTAAGGGTGACCACTTCCTTGTCAATTGTCCTGGTATTCCAAAGGTCTTGGAAGTATGGTCAGAAAAATCACATCAACTTTGCATTGATCCATCAACCAGTGATAGTCAGGTTCCTGGGAAAAAGGGTAAAGTTAGGTTTCCTTGTAAGTTATGCAAAGGGAGTCATAAAACTCACATTTGCCCTCACATGGATGAAGCCTCAAAATTGTTGGAAAACCTTACTGTTCCACAGCAAGAATTTCCAACTAGTTACCGTAAACTTTCTCCCAACCTATCGTCAACTGACGGAGTGATTGATCTATTTTCAAGGACAATCGATCACACTCTTCCATTGGAGAGTGAAACTCATGTCACTCAGGTTGATGATCCATTAGTTGATCAAGTGGTCGATTCATTTTCACAATCGGTCGATCCCACTTTCCCTTTAGAGAGTGAACTTCATACTGCTCAGGTTCTTCTTGTTACATCAGATTCTTCTATGCCAGGGGGCATTTCACCTGTTTCTACAGAACCCCCTCCAAGTACTGAGGTCTTTTCCTTTGATTGGAATAGACTGACAGAACCTCGTCTTCCTTCCTCCATCCCTTTCCAAATCATTGTCAAGGTTGGTGGTAGGGACATACGCCGCACATAGGTAGATGAAGGTGCTTCTGTTAGTATTTTATCCTCAACTGCTTGGAAAGCTTTGGGTTCCCCTCAGCTTGTGCCTATTACGCAGAATTTGAAAGCTTTTAACAGAACCGTTAGTGAACCTTTAGGGATCCTTCCTAAGTTTTCTATTACCTTGGAAGGTAAAATTGTCTGCAGTGATCTTATGGTAGTTCAAGGTCCCTTGGATTTCAATTTACTCCTTGGGCGAGACTATGTTTATGCAATGAAAGCTATCGTATCGACACTCTTTCGCGTGATGTCTTTCCCTCACAATGGAAATATTGTGACTGTAGACCAGCTTTCGTTCCCTAGTCTTGTTTCAACTACCAATAATATGACACCCCTAAATGTTCCTGATTCTAAAGTGGTATCTACCCCGCCACGGGTTAATTATGTGGCAACTGGTCCCATGTTTTCAGTTACCGATGAAAGTGAGCCTCTCACTGTTTGCTCATCTTCCTTTGATTTAGATCCGGTAATTGACATGGAAAACTCTATGGGATTACTTGAACGCGATGTTCTTATCCCTTTTGAGTCCCTTGACATGTGTTCCTTCCAGAGAACTATTCTTCCTTCTGATGAAGACCTCTTGGAAGCCATGATCAAGGTGTGTCCATTGACATGTCTTTCTTCCAGTTGGAAGCCATGATCAGTGAGAGCGAGGATAGTTTGTTCCCGTCTCAACCTCGTTAAAAAATGAAACTGGATGTTGCGAGGATAGTTTTTTCCTGTATCAACCTCGTTAAAAAATGAAATAGGCTGTCATGAGGACAGTTCTTTTCCTGTGTCAACCTCGTTAAAAAATGAATCAGTTGGTTCGAGGAAAGTTCCTTTTACTGTGTCGACCTCGTTAAAAAATGAATCAGTGAGTATGAGGACAGTTCTTTTCCTGTGTCAACCTCGTTAAAAAATGAATCAGTTGGTTCGAGGAAAGTTCCTTTTACTGTGTCGACCTCGTTAAAAAATGAATCAGTGAGTATGAGGATAGTTCTTTTCTTGTGTCAACCTCATTAAAAAATGAAACAACTCCCTTTTTCGAGTTGAGTCTTGAAAATAAACCTTCATTCCATCCACCTGGTTGAATGCAATGAAGCTTGGGGGGCATGTACCTCGCTTTGCATCATTATGCTGGGGGCATGCAAACTTCTGGAGCATAGTTCCTTGTCTTGTGTCAAGCTCGTTAAAAAAAAATGAAACAAGGATTCTTGAGCATAGTTCCTTGTCTTGTGTCAAGCTCGTTTAAAAATGAAACAAGGAGTCTCGAGGACAGTTCCTTGTCTTGTGTCAACCTCGTTAAAAAATGAAACAAGGATAGGTTATATAGGTAGATTGTAGAGAGTAGTCAAGAGCATAGTTCTTTGTCTTGTGTCAAGCTTGTTTAAAAATGAATCAAGGATTTTTAGAGCATAGTTCCTTGTCTTGTGTCAAGCTCGTTAAAAAATGAATCAAGGTTTTTTAGAGTATAGTTCCTTGTTAGGTAGATTGTAGAGAGTAGTTATGAGCATAGTTCCTTATCTTGTGTCAAGCTCATTTAAAAAATGAAACAAGGGTTTTGAGGATACTTCTTTTCCTGTGTCAACCTCACTAAAAAATGAAACAACTCCCTCAAGTCTTTCCAAGATCTTGAAAGTAAACCTTCATTTCATCCACCTAGTTGAATGCAATGAAGCTTGGGGGGCATGTACCTTGATTTGCGTCATTATGTTGGGGGCATGTGAACTTATAACAAGCATAGTTTTTTGTTTCAAGCTTGCGTAAACATGAAACCGAATCCGAGCATAGTTCTTTTCCTGTGTCAAGCTCGTTAAAAAATGAAACAAATCCTCCTCTAATTGAGTCGAGAGTTTGACTAGATCTCGTAAATATTAAGTTGTATATTTAGGTTAGTTATTTCAGTTTTTTGCATAATTTTCTTACAGTTTTAGGTCGAGTCTTTCAAATGATCTCGTAACTCAACCTTCATTTCATCCAACTGGTTGACTGAAATGAAGCTGGGGGGCATGCGCTCTAGCAGTTACGCTTAGGGGGCATCAAGCATAGTTTTCTCTCTGTTTCAAGCTTGTGTAAAAATGAAACTATTTTGAAGCATAGTTTTTCTCTGTTTCAAGCTTTTGTAAAAATGAAACCTATCTCGAGTCAATTTCAGTTATTTTCAAGACTCGTTAAACTCATGAAAATCCCGAGATTATTTTGCTATCTTTCATTCTCGTAAAACAAATGAAAATGCCGAGTTCTTTCCGTCTTTTCCTGCTCGTAAATTAAATTGAAAGTCGGCCATATGAGTACATTTTTATCATTTTTTCGAACTCATTAAAACTTACGAAAAAGTGAAAACCATGAGTACATTTTTATCATTTTTTCGAACTCGTTAAAACTTACGAAAAAGTGAAACCTTGGAGTTTTCTTTTAAGCCCTTTTCAGACTCTTAAAACATGAAAAGATCGCCAAGTTTTTTCTTTTTAAACTCGTTAAAATGGAACTAAAAATACGGTCTACTTACAGCTCTTTTCCGACCGTAAAAACACGAAAAGATTGCCTGATTTTTGTCGTTTCAAATTCGATATTGGTTATAAAACGACGTGTCATTGATCGCTTTTTTACTTTTTCGGATCAATGACACTAATAACGAAAAGTACTCCTTGGTCGTAAAAGATCAAGTGGTTCTCTCAAGTATTATTTTATACTTTTTCGGGCTTGGGAGACCCAAATTTATGAAAAAGGTCAACCCTGGAGTCTTCTTAAGTTTTTTCAGACTCTCTAAAATTGAAAAACGCCGAGTTTCTCCTATACTGGACTCGTTAAAATTTCACAGTAAAGGACCTGTTCAATTACAAACAGGAACGAACCACTCCTTCTTAGGGTTTGAATCTAAACTAAGTTGGACTCATCTGAAGGATGAGCTTATAATCAAGCAAATGTTATCCTCCTCAAGCTTGTCAAAAATAAAGAGGTACTTGCCAGAAATGGTGGGGGAAAAGAGAGGAAAATGAGTCTGTTTGTCATACCTTATAACCACTCTTGAACACGCCACTTCCATTCACCTGGGTTGGGAAATCCTTTGCCTAACAATTGATCAAACCACATTGAAAGTCTTCAACTGGTTTCTGGGTATCAACTTTGGGTCAATTGTCGCCAAACCGTCTGTCGTATCGTTATGTGTTCAAGAGGTCACTGCCAATAAGCCATTCATCTGCAAAATATCTGTCATCCATCTTGACCGTCCCTGAGTCAGTCCTTGCAACTAAATTTCTTCAACTTGATCTATGATTTCGTGTTGTGGGCTTGCCTGCAACGGATCGCTTTCTATCGACTTCAACTCATGATCTAGAGAGATGATCTAGAGATCGTCAGTACCTTGGGATCTGCATGCCTCAATGGCAGGTTTCTCGCCTTTGATGACAGTTTGCATCATTGACTTTCGATCAAAGGATTCCGTGATATGTTCGACATCAACACATCTATTCACATCTCATGGATTGTACTGGGTACTTTGAGAGCCATTGACATCACTGGTGGTTTCTCTCACACTTGTTAATAGTTTACATCATTGACTGGTAATCAAGTGGTTTCTACCATGTTCGACTTCAAAACATTTATTCGCATGGATAGAATCGTACTATTTTGGGAAGTAGAAATGAAGACCCTGGATCTAGTTTCCACCATCCAGGCTGCGAGGAATTTTGTATTCATTATGTTGTGGACTATTCATAAACAGATGGCTGCATCCATACTGTGTTCACACGAGTCTATACTTATGATGTTACAAGATCATTCCTATATCAGAGCAGTAGATAGTTTTCTAGTTAGTTTTGATCTGAGTATGGGAATGCCTACCTCAGCGATGATATGATCTCATATATATATCTTGCATTGAATGTTTTTACAGGTTCCGACCGGGTTCTCCACAAGATGATCCTCGAAATGATAAAGTACTTCACTCTTCCTATATGATAATTGAAATCCTCATCTACTACAGAATTCGCACTTTAGGGGGCAATCTGTTACACAAAAATATCGTCACCATGATTATTTGCAGTCAGTATGGGTCTATCATCACTTGTACTGTCCTCCTAAGCAAGTCTAAGACCTCACCTCTTCAAATCAAGCTTTAAAAGTGGGAGAAAGACATTAAATATCAATGTAACTCTGGTTCCGCACTTTCTCTCATGGTCACCTGCGGTCCCGCACCTTCTGTGTACAAAAGCTGCGTACCTACCCGCTCTGTTCCTAACGGTGTAGGTGCGGACCCCTGTGAAAGTCAAAAGGCGCAAGTTTTATCTTAAAAAACTCACTTTGGGTTAATTCTAGAGTTTTCTAGAAGGAATTTTGACGTGGATTGTTCGCTCTGAGGTGGTTCATGCATCCCAAAAGAGAAGGAGCTAATCCCTTGACTAAAGGAGCTATCCCTTTGAAGGAGGACCTAGTAACTTCCCTCCATTGCACTATAAATACAGGCATTGGGGTGAGGACTAGGGAGGTTAGAAGCTGAACATTTTGAGGGTAAATGCTGGTGAAATTGAGACTCTTTGGTTGAGCTTGAGAGGAGAGATCACATACCTCTTGGCTCCATTGGAGAGTGAGTGAAACTTGTCAAATTAGAGAAGACATCTTGTTGGACCTTGGGAGGAGCTTGTACAGCGTCAAGGCAAAGGTTGTAAGGTTCTTCTTCTTTTGAATTAATACAATCAAACTCATTTTTCTTAACAAGTATCTTATGTTATTTGTTTCATGGACTCCTTGACTTTCATGTTAAATATGTTTTATGCAATTGGCTTTTCAGGTGCTATTTAATTTGTTTGCCTTGTTTATGTTTGCAGATTCGCGAAAAGGAGCTCATTTGGATCAAAGGAGCAAGGGCATCCACAAGCTTGCGTTGGACCAAAGGTAGGCCCTAAAAACACTTGTTTGCTATTGTTTATTAAAGCATATTTAGAGAAAGATAGTGTCTGGTTGGTTTGCTTGTCGTTAGGTCTTCTTTAGATTCTAGGAAGGTCTATCTTGTCCGCAAGATCGACACTTTCCGTGCGACAAGGGGAGGCCACCCGATTCCACTCATCGAGCGCCACATCGCCTTGGGAGCCCAGTGGAAAACAACCCATTTTGGGTGGCTATTGTTCGGATTTCGAGCCCTTCCGAAATCAATGTGGATCGTTGGATGGGGAGGGGGGAGATCGTGCAGTGATCGGGTGTGGGAGTTGCACAGAGGGTAATGGAGGGGCCCGACGGGCGATTAATCACGGTGGTTTTAGTTTAAAGAGGGGTTAAGACGGGGATTAATGCATCGGGCATGATTTGATTGGTTTGACTTTAATTAATCACGGATTGATTAATTATGTCCTTTGTCGGGGTTCGAATATAATATAAAGCTTATGTTTCAAACTTTGGGGTAGGATATTAATATTAAGGGGGTTTAATAAAACATATGGGAAAGGGGTTTTTTCAGGAATTACCATATAAATAATGTTAATGGTTAATATGAAATTTGCAGGGGATAAATGAAGTGGTGCTAAGCATAATGTATTTTTGTGATTTCATTCGCTTTTTACATAGAGACATTACAACTTAGGCTAAGTGCATTTTGTGGGTTTTTTCATAAAAAAGGGGTATCCATGGGGGTGCTTGCTTTTCCTTAGGAAAATGGTGTTTTAACCTTAGGAAAAGGGATTTATTAGGGAAAATGAATGAATTTAAGGGGGTGAATGTTTATGAGGGGTTTTAGTACTTAAGATCTATAATTCATTGGGCCTAGTGTCCGATCCCTCCAAAAGTTAGAGAAATTCTCTGAGCCCCTTTGACTTTAAGATTTTGGGTACTTGAAACTTATTTTGGGAAATTAGTTAAGTAAAAGGTGAAATGAGAGAGGGGAAATTAATCAATTTGACTTTGTGAACTTTATGCCTATCCAATTTCTCATCCATTCTTAGAACTTTCATGATGAGGGTGATAAATATGATTTTGTCTAACAATCATCACAATTCTGCAACCTTTCTTCTACTTACCCACCTACTCATCCTACCATTTTTTGCTTCTCTTTAATAGGGTGCATTTGAGCTAGCAAACCCTTATCAAACATTTTTCTTTCTTTTACAATGGTAATCTAATTAAATCTAACCTTATTACATCCAAGGGCTTAGATTAAATAGTTGAGCTCCTTTATTGACTCTACCTATCTACTTATTTGCCAAGATTACACTGTTTGGTCAGATTTTATTCTCTATCTATAAGCATGAAATTGAGACCATGAAATAGCCAAGTTTAAACATTTTGACTATCATGGATTGTGGCATAGGTTACAAATTGCACACAATTATTTATTTTGTACAAAAAGTAAATAGTAGTGGCATTTTGACTTGCACACTTTCATGGTCTTTTCTTTCTTGGGGTTCATATTTTTCATTTTTTTTGACATTTTTTATTCTTTTTGTCCTTTAATTTTTCTTTTAGATCATACCCTCTTTACATTTTTTAATTTTTTGAATATGGAAAACATTTGTAGAAAGCAAAGGTATGTACATATTATAGGTTTAATCTCAACCATTCAAAAATTATGACTCCTAACAATGTAAACTTTGAAACGGGAACTATAAACTCAAAACGAGAACTATGGCCAAAAAATGCCAAAAAAACATAAAAAACAATGCTAAAAACGAAAAGTGTGTATACTGGAACGATGGTTTTTTTTTAGGGACAATTTTGAACATGTTTTAAAAATGGCAGTGAAAACAAAATTTTTGTGCAAAATATAGCTTGAAAACAAAAAAGTGATTATACTGGAACGATGATTTTTTTTTTAGGGTCAATCTTCAAAATTTAAAAAAAATGCTAGTAAAATGATCTAACAACATAAAAATGACTCATAACTTTTCATTTAATACCATATGGAAATCAAAAAAATTATTTCAAGATATGATGCATACATCAGTTAGATAAACTGTCTTAAACAATTATTCAAAATCACTCATATTTTCTTGCACACCATCAGAATTCACATCTTCAGATGAGTGACTAGATGTTGATGAAGATGTTCCATATTCTTCTCTTTCATCAACTAGTGCGCCATCTGAGTCCACATCCATGCCCATCATTTCAGGTTTCAAAATTCTTCTAGATCTACGACTGGTTTCAATAGACTCCCATCTCAATACTATTCCTTCTGGTAACAACCTTTTCAGAATCTCTATCGTCTTGAAGCGAAGAGTTCCCCTCTTTGTTAAATTGAAGTCATAAACAAGTATGTCAACATCCTCCAATTTCAATATGTCTGTGCGGCGACGATTTATATTCGTACCCTTTCTTTTTCTCTTTCCGCCATTTTTTTTGTCAACTACCATCTCTGGCTTATACACACCATTGAATGGGTGTGTATTTGTGGCATACCAATGTACTTCAACACTTGTAACATCCTCATTTTCTGTAAAGACCTTTATAACTTTAGCAACCCAGAATGGATAGCCATTGAGATCTCCATCTGCTAGCACTGCAATCATGCAATCCTCCTTAATATCCTGTACTGAACCCTTGTAAAGGTCTTCCATGGCTTCACGTCATGCATGAGATCTTCTGGAACCAATATACATCTCTCTTTCCTCTCCTTGTGAAGAATTAATGATACCTTGAGATTTTTGTTGTTCAACAATGTTTATTTTCTCATGTGCATTCGACACATTTTGTGGCCAAATAAATGGATTTTTCAAAGGTATATCTTCATTGGTTCTTGTTGAAATGATATCACTTTGATTATTGAAAAATGACTCCCACCAAACTGAATCAGCAATGTCAAAGTACTCATATGTATATCTAATAGATTTTTTAATTTCTTCTAGGCAATCAGAATAATTTATATCTCTGTTTTGTTTGCGTGCGTTATGAACATCACCAACTGATTGTAATAACAATATTTTCGATGCAAATATTAGATGATCTGGAATGAACTTCAAAAATTGCGAACCTGATGATGGTGCCCATTCTGTAGTAGTTGAATACTGCTTGCCCCATATTAGTGTTTTCCCATCAATTTTTTTGATATGAAATTGATGTTTGAAGATAATGTCATTAAGTTGTTCAATGCATTTCCCCTCACCATATGATCCCATAATAAACCTTCGCATGTCAACAGTTTCTTCCAACACATCAAAAGTAGGCTCTGGCATGTATGATTTCTTAAAACATTCCATTAATGATGGCAAGCTCCTAGCTTCCTTCCTCCTCAATGTGACTGAAAAACGACTGAACATCTGATCAATATGGTCATGAGTGTGCCCAACAAGAAGGAAACCAACCTTTACCTTCTGAAGAATTCTCAATTCAACAAGCATGTTTAGATATCCAAAAACAACCTGATTTTTGTTTTCACGGCAAGTGTTGTCCAATTGTAGATACAAAACTTTAGGAAGATTACCAGACCAATGAGAAAGCACATCATGAATTATGGTTATGGTCATATTTGCATCATTATGAATATTTGGAGTTGTGAAGTACACCTTTGGCAACATTTTCCCATTGAAGACCATACAACCAACCAAGTGATACTGAATAAAATTTTCCTCCTGTAAATTTTTGGGTGTGCGAACAAAATGTGGTAAAAGTGTTTTCTTCTAGTCCATACCATCAATTATCAAACCCAAATATTTATTCGGATTATCATAACACTTCTTTCGATGCTTGTACAACTTTTTTCGTTCATTAGTTTTTTGTTTGCAATGCTCCTGAAGTTTTTTGACAATTGAATCTACACAACATAAAAGAAAGCCATTAAGAAATATGTTTTCATACTTGATGAATATACAATTTTAAAAGTTAAAGTTATGAATGCCTACCTCTTTTTGACCCTTCACATTTGTCCCTTTTTTATTTAAGAGAAGCACATGTACTACAAATCCCCATCCTTGTCTTCTTAGGAATACAGACATTGTTGAATTCTTTCTTCCATATCTTCACAAAATATTGATATGTAATAAACCGGCCATGTTCCTCAACACCTTCTACATATTCTTTGTATAAGTTGTGGATTTCGCATCTCGAAAAATTATCTGGAATATGTATTGTCTCTCTATTTGGCATACACTCTCCATGCTTTGAAAAGAAATCTTTCATCCACGACATTGTAGTGTTTGATAATAGCCCAAACTTTCTTTTATGGCGTACTTCAGAATAAAATGTGGGATCTTTTTCCAAATTTTCTTGAATTCTCGAGAGACGAAAATTCCCAATCGAATGAAACATTTTGAAAGATTTTCTATAGATAAATAAAGTCTTAATATGATAATCATAACTTGACAATGTAGATTGCATGCACCCAACTAAATATGAATTTTGCATGCTTTTATTCATTGACAAATATCTCTTCCTGCTCTCTAATGCAAATTTGAAATCCATATGTTTCAAGCAATCTTTTTGGCAACATTCACTTGAAATGAGTGTGCTGATAGAACTTCTTCTCGTCAGATATTCTACTCTACCCCTTGTATAACTAGAACATCTTGCATTGATACGAAAAGGTCTGCTCCTACTCCTCGATACAATATTTCTTGGCAACATCTCCATCATTAGATCATCATTTGTATAAGGATTTTCATCATCATTAAGAGGAATGTTATCCACACTATGATCAATTGTGCTTTTCAAATACTGACTTGGAGGATATTCTTCATCTTCCCCTTCTTCAGTGCTACTGTCATAGTCCATAGAATTTGGACTCAATGGAAATTTTGACTCGATGTTTATTGGATATTCTTCCTCATGTGCATTGTCAGTGCTGCTCTCATAGTCCATAGAATTAGGACTAAGTGTATCATCTTGTCCTTCATCATTGCTACCTTTATACTCATTAGAATTAGGACTAAGTGCATCATCCTGTCCTTCATCACTGCTGCTCTCATAGTCCTTAGAATCAAGACTAAGAGGACATTGTGACACTCCATTCTTTTGAAATTCATCATTGCGCCTTTCATCACTGTTGCTCTCATAGTCCTTAGAATTAGGACTAAGTGGACACCGTGACACTCCATTCTTTTGAAATTCATCATCCTGCTCTTCATCACTGCTACTGTCATAGTCCTTAGAATTAGGACTAACCGGACACCATGGCACTCCATACTTTTGAAATTCATCATCCCGCTCTTCATCAAAGCTGCTCTCATAGTCCTTAGAATTAGGACCAACTGGACACCGTGACACTCCATACTTTTGAAATTCATCATCATGCACTTCATCGTTGCTGCTCTCATAGTCCTTAGAATTAGGACTAAGTGGATACCTTGAAACTCCATTATTTTCAAATTCATTATCACGCTTTTCATCACTGCTGCTGTCATTGTCCTCAGAATTAGGACTCAGTGGACACCGTGACAATCCATTCTTTTGAAATTCATCATCATGCTCTTCAACACTGTTGCTCTCATAGTCCTTAGAATTAGGACTGAGTGGACACCATGACACTCCATTCTTTTTAACTTCACCATCTTTCTTTTCATCATTGCTGCTTTCATAGTCCATAGAATTAGGACTAAGTGGACATTGTGAGACTCCATTCTTTTGAAATTTGTCATCAAGCTCATCATCACTATTGCTTTCATAGTCCTTCGAATTCGGACTAAGTGGAATCTTTGACTCTTTATTTATTTGAAATTCTCCATCCCCTCTTTCATCAGTGCTGCTCTCATAATCCTTAGGATCAGGACTAAGTGGAAGAATTGACTTTCTATTCATAGTGGAAGAATTCCCGCTATATTCATCCATATGAATAGAGTTGTTACGCGATGAAGATGTTGATGCTGTATAAATTGAAACTTCACTATCAGGACAATCCATCCCTTTCAAATAGAAGATGTTGAATGATACAAATGGAGAGTCTCCTAAAGATATTATATAGCTTAGAGAATGAAATTTTCCCTCCAAAAATTTCCCTCCCAAAAAATTTCGCGAAAATATTTCCCTCCAAAAATTTTCCACCCAAAAAATTTCACGAAAATATTTCCCTCCTAAAAGTTTGTGAGATTTATTTCACTTCATTATTTTATTATGCAATTTAATGAAAAATGTAAACTTAATTTTTTTATGAAATAAATCATTAAAGTTAAAATTGTAAACTACAACTTCTACCTAAATTATTTTAATAGTCAAAGTATATAATATTTACTAAACAATTGAATGTTTTTTTTTAATTTTTATAATACATTCTGAAACAAGTTAATCCCACATTCACCCCACTGTAAAACAATTCCATATTGTTCACTTTATCATATTTTCATTCATCGCCATAAAAAAATTAACATGTTAAAATTTATTAAAACTAATTAATCCCGCATTCACCGTACGGTAAAACATCTCTGTAGTTTCACCTATATATTCCATTATCACTATTACTCACGTTACATCAAGGTTTTCTGAGGTTTGTTAAAAGACTTGGAGCGAATTTGTGGAGAAGCTACATTGGGATCAACAACATATTCAACGAAGAATTCCCACAATTGAAAGGTCAGCTAAATTTTTTTCCTTGAAATTTCTCATATTAAATTAGTTTAATGAAGTAGATTTTTTTTCTCTAAACTTAAAATTTTTTGTCAACCAAATTAAGAAATATTTCTGCCATGAGCATGGTGGGCCCAGGGCAACCCCATCCTGCAATCGACCGGCCACCAGATTTTTTTTCTAAACTTAAAATTTTTTGTCAACCAAATTAACAAATATTTCCACTGTGAGCATGATGGGCCCACGGCAACCCCATCCTGCAATCGGCCGGCCACCCACTCCCTCCGCACACCCTTCCGGGCCCCTCCCCAAACTCAGCAACCCCTTTCCCCCTCACCCCTCAACCCACCTTCCGCCGCACCTCCCTACCCCACACAACCCCTCACCCCTACCTGGCCCCACTACCTCACTCCCCCGGACTCACCCACCTGCCCCCGTCCCTCACCTCACCCCTCGTTTCCCTCCTCCTCACCCCTCGTTTCCACCCCCTCCCTACCCTTACCTCTCCCCCTCACCCCTCGTCCCCCCCCCTTTGCCCCCACCCTACCCTTACTCCTTCCCCTCACCTCACCCCTCGTCCCTCCCCTTCCCCCCCCCCCCCCCCTCACCCCTCGGGCCCCGTCACTCCCCCTCACCCTTCCCTCCCACCCTCACTCCCCCTCACCCTACCCTCCCTCGTCCCACCCCCCCTTTCCACCTCCCTCACCCCCCGTGCCCTTTCCCCCTCCCTCACCCCTCACCCTACCCCCCCCCCTCGCCCACTCCCCCTCACCCTACCCTCCCTCGCCACCCCCCTCCTCACCCCTCACCTTACCCTCCTTTGTCCCCTCCCTCGTTGCCCCCCCCCCCTCACCCCTCAGCCTACCCTCCCTCGTCCGCCCCCACCTCACCCCTCGCCCCCCTCACTCCCCCTCACCCCTCACCCTACCCTCCCCTGCACACCCCCCCCCCCCCCCTCACCCCTCACCCTACCCTCCCCCGTCCCCCCCTTCTCCCCCCATCTTCACCCCTCGGCCCCCCGCCCTCCCCCTCCACCTCCCCTCCCCCACCCCCTTCACCTCCCGCTCCCTCCCTCCACTGCCCCTCCCCCTCCCCTGCCTCCCGCTCCCTCCCTTCCCTGCCCCTCTGCCTTCCTCCCCCGCCCCTCCCTCCCCGGCCCCTCCACCTCCCCCTCCACCTCCCACTCCCTCCCTCCCCCGCCTCTCGCCTCCCGACCTCCACCCCCTCGGACGCCCACCCGGGCGCGCCGGCAGGCCACCGGGGTGGTGCAGGGTGGGTGGCCGCTCCCCACCCCACGCCACCCCGGCGGTCCACCGGCTCGGCCACCCCGCGCCACTCTGGCGGCCCGCCCAGGGTGGCCGTCTGATTCCCGGAATCGGATGGCCACCAGGGTGGCATGGGGTGGGCCTCGACCACCCACCTCGTGCCACCCCAGCCCCCTGCCGGTGCGCTTGGGTGGCCGTCCGAGGGTGCAGAGGTCGGGAGGTGGGAGGCGGGGGAGGGGGAGGGAGTGGGAGGTGGGGGAGGTTGAGGGGCAGGGGAGGGGGAGGGGGAGGCCGAGCGGTGGGGGAGGGAGGAGGGGGGGGAGGGGGTAGGGACGGGTGGGGAAGGGAAGGGGAGGGAGGGGGGAGACGAGGGGGGAGGGAGACGAGGGGGGAGGGAGAGGGGGAGGGAGTGTAGGGTGGGATATGAGGGGGGGGGATGAGGGATGACGCGGGGGGGGGGGGGGGGTGTGGAGTGAGGGGGAACGAGGGGTCAGGGGTGGGGTCGGGTAGAGGGGGGGAAGGGGAGTGAGGGGGAGGGGTAGGGAGAGGGGGGGTATGAGGGGTGAGGTGAGGGGGGGGAGGGGTTGAGGGAACGATGAGGTGAGGGGGCGGATGAGGGGTGAGGTGAGGGGCGGAGGGGGGCACGGGTAGGGTGGGATACGAGGGGGTAGGGGGGATGAGGGGTGAGGGGGGGGGGGGAACGAGGGGTGGGGGAGGGGGGGGAACGAGGGGGATGAGGGGTGAAGTGGGGGGGGGGGGTAAAGTGAGGGGGAACAAGGGGTGAGGGGGGGGGGGGTAAAGTGAGGGGGAACAAGGGGTGAGGGGGAGGGGGGAAGCGAGTAGAGTGGGGGAAAGGGGAGTGAGGGGGATGAGGGGTGGAGGAGGGGGGGGGTTGGGTAGAGGGGGGGAAAGGGGAGTGAGGGGGGGGGGATGAGGGGTGGCGGTGGGGGTAGAGTGAGGGGAATGAGGGGTGAGAGGGGAGGCCAGGTAGAGGGGGGGAAGGGGAGTGAGGGGGAGGGTAGGAAGAGGGGGGGATGAGGGGTGACGTGGGGGGGAGGGGGAAGGGGCGTGAGGGGGATGATGGGTGAGGTGAGGGGGGGAGATGAGGGGTGGGGGGGGGTAGAGTGAGGGGGAATGAGGGGTGGGTAGAGGGGGGGAAAGGGGAGTGAGGGGGGAGGAGTGAGGGGGAACGAGGGGTGAGTGGGGGGGCCAGGTAGAGAGGGGGAAAGGGGAGTGAGGGGGAGGGATGAGGGGTGAGGAGGGGGTAGAGTGAGGGGGAACGAGGGGTGAGGGGGGTGGGCTGGGTAGAGGGGGGGAAAGGGGAGTGACGGGGGAGGGATGAGGGGTGAGGTGAGGGGGGGGATGAGGGGTGGGGCTGGGGGTAGTGTGAGGGGGGACGAGGGGTGAGAGGGGAGGCCGGGGAGAGGGGGGGAAGGGGAGTGAGGGGGAGGGGTAGGAAGAGGGGGGGATGAGGGGTGCGGGCGGGGGGTTGGGGGAGGGAGTGAGGGGGATGAGGGGTCGGGGGGGTAGAGTGAGGGGGAACGAGGGGTGAGGGGGGGGGGGGGGGGTAGGGGAGTGAGGGGGATGAGGGGTGAGGTGAGGGGGGGAGGGATGAGGGGTGGGGGGGGGGGGGTAGAGTGAGGGGGAACGAGGGGTGAGGGGGGGCTGGGTAGAGGGGGGGAAAGGGGAGTGAGGAGGAGGGATAGGAAGAGGGGGGGTGATGAGTGGTGAGGTGAGAGGGGCGGTGGGGGGGTGGATGAGGGGTGGATCCGAGGGGGATGAGGTAGGGGGTAGGGGAGAGGGGGGGTTAAGGGGTAGAGGGAAGGGGGGTAAGGGTGGGCTGGGGTGGCCGTCCGATTGCGGGGAGGGGTGGTTTAGTTGGGGGCGAGGGGGGTAGGGGGAATAGGTGGAAGGTGGGTAAGGGTGGGCTGGGGTGGCCGTCTGATTGCAGGGTGGGGTGGCTCAATTGGGGGGGTGGGGGAGGGGGTAGGCTGTTGGGGGTTGGGGAGAGGGGGAAGGGAAGTGGCGTGGGGGTTGTGGGCCGGTAGGGGGGCTAGGGGGTGGAGGGGAAGTGGTTGGGGGTAGGAGGGAGGTGTGGAAGGGGGGTAAGGGTGCGGTTGGATGGTCGTCCGATTGCGGGGTGGGGTGGCGTGGGTCGGTTGAGGGGGAAGAGGGGTAGGGGGGCATGCGAGGTAAGGGGTGGGGAAATCACCCGCCACTCTGTGGATGGACGGGGTGGTGTCAGTGGGCTTCTGCCATTTCTTAGTGTTAATATTTTTTTAATTTCAATTATCTGATTATACAAATTAAAAATTTAGGATATATTTTCGTTGTAGATTTAAGTTAATATGTTTTCGTTGTTTACTAATTTATGTGTTTCTATTTTTTATGAAAATGGCGTCAAAGAAGATTTCTGTGAATATGTCTGGACCAAAGACACTTAAAGGTGCATCTTCAAAAAACATTGGTGAACGAACTCCACCTGAGCTCATGGCTACAAATCTTTCAAGTGCCTCAAATGATAAGAAGATGATTTCAGATTGGAAGAATTCAAAAAAGGTGAAATTCCCATCAAGAATCTGGTATGTGAAAGAAAGAGAAAGCCAAAATGTGAACATATATCTATATATTGATATACCGAATGAAAATGGAATTTTTGAGCTGATGGGAAGAGTCATAGATATGTGTTCGGTACCGGACACTGAAGTTGTTTACATACTTACAAAAGCTCTCAACTCACATGAAAGGATTAAATATCAACTAACATATTCATTGTATGACACGAGAGAGGTATCTACAAAGTTGTGTAAACAAATCGTAAATGAGATGAAACAAAACATCGTAAGTATTGTTATTTATATTTGTATTTTGTTTTCTTGAAAGTGTCTCGCTATATTTTTTTAATTTTGTTTTTATTGACATATGATATTTTGTTTGGTAGAATTTTGTTGAAAGTTGTTCAATTAGGTTGGGAGGCATTCATTTCATAGAACATGATATCATGAAAGTCGTTAGCAGTTTTTACTTAGTGTCAGAAGAAGATATGGAAAACAAGCAAAATGTAGTAATTGATGATGCTACAAAACTACATCCAAAGGATCAGAAAAAAAGGCCTCTAGTGGATAAATCTAGCAAGGGTAAACAAGTTACTTTTGAGGGCAATGAAGTTGAAACTGACAGTGAAGCATATGTTGCCGCTATTGAAGATGACATTGGAACTGAGAAGAGCCGTAAAAGACCAAAAGTAACAACAACCAAAAATAAATCTGTTGAGAATGTTATGACGAAGAAAAGTAAAGTTGAAGATTTTGAAGTAGTCATTACCAGTAGTCAAGAACCTAGTGAAACTTCAAAAGAAAGTAGAGAAATCATTACACCAGGAGCTAATTTAGAGGATGGCATTATCAAAACAAAACAAAATGCCATTCAATAGAATTTGACAAAGAAAAACTTAATTGATGGTGGTCATACATTTCAGCTTAATGTCAGACAAACCTATAAGGCAAGTGAAGGACAATGTCAATATCAAGTCAGAAAGCCACACCATCTGCATGTTCACAACTTGAAGACATTGATGAGGTATAATCCATATGCTCATGTGGCTAATTATGTGCTTCTTGTTGATCCAGTTCAAGTTCCCAACAAAGAAGCATTTGATAAGTCAAAATGTTTTGAATACAATTATTATGTGCTTGGGGGGAACCATTCTGTAGAAGCTCAAAGACAATTGATGGAGGAATATCCCAATAACCCACGTTTTGAAACAATGAAATGTATCATTTATGCTGGTTTATCGGATATAGAAGCAAAGTTAGTGGCATGGGATCATAATTCAGATAATGAATATAGGATGTCTATGACTTTCATCCAAAGGGTTAGATTTATTCATAGCGAATTTCAAGAAAAATGTGGTGGGGATAGGATAAATGTGACTGCAGATTTCTGAAGGGAATGTTGTATGGAAATAGGCTATCAAATTGAAGAGAAACCCAATTCAAAAGGTGGAAAACACAACCTTCCTAGTGATATATTTAGAGGTGTTGATAGCATTTTCCAATTGGTATTTAGAACTAGAGATGTTTGGAACTTGATTGATGAG
The DNA here is from genome assembly GCA_031772625.1 of Pinus tabuliformis. Taxonomy (NCBI): domain Eukaryota; kingdom Viridiplantae; phylum Streptophyta; class Pinopsida; order Pinales; family Pinaceae; genus Pinus; species Pinus tabuliformis. The sequence continues at coordinate 395,401,322 of CM062805.1, forward strand.
ATTTTTAGCATGTGGGAAAACATTGGCATTAAAAACCAGAAGGTTAAAAAGTCTAAGCCATTGATATGTGGCAGCAGTAAATTAGGTCCTAACTTGAAGCATCTTCCAGAAGATATGACTATCACATCTTGGAGAGCAATGCAAAGAGTGAAAGATGAAAAAATTGTCAAAATAATATTATCTCGTGTGAAGTCAGGGGAATTATCATTGGAGAAAATGTCTGAGGAATTTCAAAAGTAAGTTTGTTGAATTATTTTTATTTATTGCTAGATTATAATTTTCTTTTAAATAAAATATGTTGTTCTTGGTAGTATTTGTTATACATATCATTATATTGACTTTTTGTTACTTTATCTATGTAGTCACAAAGTTTACATGAAAATTCAAGAAAAAATGGTTAGATTGTTGAATGAAGATAGTTGGGATGATGTCGTACACAACTATCAAGATTCAAGTTCTACATCAACATTAAAATCTTTTTATCTTGCATTTAAAAAGGTATCTTGATTTACACATTCGTTTTTATTCATCTGTGTACTATTTTTAATTTAAAACTTACATATATATTTGTTTATTTTATAAAAGATGAAGAAGGATGATAATGGAGTGCCAACTAGCTTCAGAACCTTTATTGAAAAAATAAAGACCGAAAGACTGAGGAAGCAACGTGTTAAGAATGGTTAACTTGATCCAACTCTTACTCATTTCATTTGGAATGGGCTAGACACTGTTCAATATCAAGTAATACAAGGCGACTGTGAAGACATTGCTAAACTCATACCTAAAAGGGAGTATGCCCTAGTTATTGCAGATATTCCCCATGGTTTCAATATTCCAAATATTGACTATGATAGTGACCCTTATACTTATCAAGCTTTTAGTAAATTGGTTGCGGGATTTGTAGAAGTCACGTCATCACCATTATGGAGATTTGTGACATTTCATTCAGACACACAATTGGCAATGATATTGTCAAGCTTCAAAGGGAAAACAAATTCAAGGATGCAGCTTACATGGTAAGACGTTTAAAATGTATATTTGATTAATGTTGAAAAATTCATTTATGTACAAGTTGATTGAACTTTTACTATTTCATGTTACAGGCAAAAGTCAAATCTTCTTAACCATGACGATCAAGTATTTATAAATGATTGTGAGTTCATTCATATTGATAGTTGGGCAAAAGATGATAGCTATATGTCTATGATTTTTAATCGGGTGGACGGAAAGAGTCATAGCCAAATACTGAGTTATGAGGCTATTGTGAGAGAACTAACATATGAAGACAAAGAAGCAAAAGTAGAGATACTTAACATTTATCAAAAACCACAATTATTGATTAACTATCTTATAGACATATGTTCAAATGAAGGAGATTGGGTTCTGGATTTACTTTCTAGCTCAGGTAAGTTTTATTATATAGAATTGAATTTTAATATGTTATTTTTTTAATTAATATGTCATTGTACTAATTTACTTCATTATTTCTTTTGTGATTGATAATTAGGTACAACACTAGCATGTTGCCTTCAAAAAGGAAGAAATTGCATTGCAATTGAAAAAGATCCATTATAATGCAATTTCATTCAGCAAAGAATTAATGCTCTTCAATTTCTTCCAGATGCAATGCAAGAAATTGGGTTGAAGAAAGGGGACTTTAGTGAATCACATGTGGCAAAAAAGGCAAAGGAACCTCAACCACTATTACATGGAATGTTTGGAAAGACATACATTGGGAGATTGGTAGACATGAAAGATCCATTAGAAGAAGAAAATGAGCAAAAGGAAGCAGAAAATATTGAGGAAGAAAACAATGATAAAACTCTAGAGGACGAAGAGTTTGGATTACGTGACATTGTTGATTAAATTTAAGTTATGCTTGGAAATCAAGCTCATTTTTTGTAACTATTAAGTAGTTATACTTGCAATGTTTTGACTTTGACATTTTATGAGAAGAATATACACTCAATTAAAGTTGTTATGTGTTCAATATTTGTAATATGTGATTTTCACATTAATTTTTAAGTTAACCATTATTTTTTGAAAAAAAAAGTGATTATTATTATTTTTTTGACATGAAATTCATTAAAAAAACTATTATTTAACTATTTTTAGTTAAAATTTTCGTATAAAAATTGTGATTTTCGCATGTCAATTGTAGCAAAAAATTATCAAAACGTGTAGTTTTTTAATTATATTTATGTTAAAAATGGCTATTTTTATGTCAATTGTTAGAAAATATTGTTTTTTAGAAACAATTATTTCTTGTGGATTGAAAAATTAATTGTATAAATATGTAGAATATCGAAAATTCAAAATATCAACCTTCTTCTTTAAATATGCGAAACAATAAAAACCTCACTACAAAAAAAAAAAAAATTAAAATAAAAACAAGAAAATATGAAGAAAAAGACCACTTCAAAAATTATTAAGTTTACAAGATAATTATTTACATTTCATACATTAGAAAATTAAAAAAGTTATAAAAAAAACCTTTTAAAAAAAGGGTCTCGTGTAGAATTACCACATTTTTAAATCAGCATAAAAAACACTACCATTATAAAACGCAATGTACATTATAAAATTATAGTGCCCAAAACTAAGCTTTAAAAAACACGTGTGTTCTGCATAACCCCTTTTCGAAATCGGGTCACTTTTTTGCTATCTCTACAAAATGGGTAACAATATGGGTTCCCGTTTCAAAGTTTACATTGTTTCCTATTGGTATAGGAACCTAACAGGGGTGATTCTTAGAGTGTAAAGGTGGAAGAAAAAATGTAATTGATTATTTGGAATCTGAATCTTGGAAGATGTATAAAAGATATTCATGTACCTATTGTTAAAATTTGATACCTTGGTTTGATATAATTTCATAAATATGCTATAAAGAAGTTAGGCCTCCTGATGCTCCTAAAATCTTCTTCAAACAAGTTAGCTTGGCATTTTCACTATTCTAGGATGTTTATGAATGTGAAAGTTGGAGGAAATAGATAGAATCTCTTAATGTACCTCTAGATAAAATTTCATACCTTTGTTCACTATAATTTTAGAGATATGGTCAGAGGAAGTTATGATTCTTGAATGCTCCTATTTTTGTTATATCTCCCTTTCTATTATATCTTGGACTTTGAAATATGGTGAAGACAAAGAAGATATATCAAGGAAATTTTGATATAAATTTCATAATTTATTTCACTATAATTTCGAAGATATGATCTAAGGAGGTGTGTGTTCCCGGCTCCTAAAAACATGCCATCAAACGGGTCATCTTGGATTTTTTATATGGTTTCATACTTCGAAATATAGAGGAGACAAATGAGAGATTTCAATACCTTGTTTCACTATAATTTTGGAGATATGATCTGAGATATTTAATGTTCTTGAATTCTCTTGAAACATGCTTCAATAGGTTAGCTTGGAAATTTTTCTATAACATTATTTATAAGATGTTTTAGACTATGAAATCTAGAAGAGATGGAGAAGATATATCTAAGTATTCATTGTAGAAGTTTCAGGACTAGATTTTCATAATTGGATATGTGACATGTTGTGAAAGTTCGTTATTGGGAAGAATCCAAAAGAAATAATCTTTAGGAGAAGTAGAATTGGTGAAGGAAGAAATAACAAGTAGACATGGTGAAGGAAGAAATAGCAAGTAGACTTGTTGAAGGCATAAGAAATTAATAAACCTAGCGAAGGAATAAGAAGCAAGTAAACTTGGTGAAAGAAAAGTAGCTAATAGACAATGTGAAGAAGCAAGTAGACTTAGTGAAGTAGGTTGATGCCTACAAATATTTACAGTGAAGGGGATTTGTGTCTCCTGTAGGTTGGTGCCTAAAAAGCAACAAAGGTGATAGGTGTCTCCTGTGTGTTGGTTCCTACAAAAAAACAAAGGGGATTGGTGTCTCTTGTAGGTTGGTGCCTACAAAACAAAAAAGGGCATTGGTGTCACCTATAGGTCGGTGCCTACAAAACAATAGAGGGGATTGGTGTCCCGTGTAGGTTGGTGCGTACAAAGTAACAAAGGTGATTAGTGTCTCATATAGGTTGGTGCTTACAAAGCAGTAGAGGGGATTGGTGTCTCCTGTAGGTTGGCTCCTACAAAGCAATAATGAGGATTTGTGTCTCTTGTAGTTTGGCGCATACAAAAGAAAAGTGGACCGATTTCTCTTGTACGCTGATGTCTAATTGATGTAATAATAGGTTGGTGCCTACAAGATATTTCATATAAATAATTTTTGTGGTTTTCTCCTATAAGGGTTTCCATGTATATATTTTGTTGCTTGTTTAATTTATGAGATTGATGCTCTATGATGTTTTATTAGCTTTAAATAAGTGAAATTGTCATTATAATAATTCATACCCCCCCCTCTCAACATAATTATGAATTCCAACAATTGGGATCTGAGCAGGTTCATTCAAAAGCAATCTAACCATTGGAAGGAATATCTCAATGGGACCATGGCTACATGAATGTTTTCTTAAATCTCCTATGTTTGTGGATCAAACTATGCTTTCTGGAAGAAAAAATGAGGGAATATCTAATGTCTCTTGTTGTTGAAGCTTGGAATTCTGTAATAGATGGAAGGAAACACTATAAACATAATGCATAATTCATGAGTGCCATCTTGATTGTCTTATCAAAATCAAAGTTTGATAAAGTGATTCATTGTGAAATAACAAAGTAAATTTTGGATGAGTTACAAAAAACCTATAACGAAGGTGACATTGAAGAAATGAAAGATGAGAAGAATCTGAAGTTGGATACTACATATGAAATAAGAGCAGAGAAATCAACTTAGAAGGAAGAGTCTCTAAAATATTCAAAGAAAGAAAAAAAAAAATCAAATCTTGTGATTGTTCCAGCGATGCATTAGATGCATGAGAAGTGCAATATATCTCAAGAGGATCTAGAAAATTCAAAGATATGTTATTATAAAAACGTCTTAAGTATGGTAGAATATGTTATTATGCTTCTAAATGTCCATATACAAAATTGGAATATTGTGATAATGAAAAATATCTCCTAGCCATGAATGTTCAAGTTGTAGATCATTAAAATGAAGATTCATACTCAGGCGAAGAATTTTAATGTGAGAAGACGCAAAAAAAGTGAAATATATAGGTAAGCTACTATTCCAACATAATTTTGTAAGAATAGCTGATATTTCTTTTACATGTCCACATGTAATTTTGGAAAATATTAGTGATAAATAAGAGCATGAAGATAAGAGAAAATATTATGTGTGAAAAGAAAATATGTGGCCCATACTAAAGAAAGTAATAGATATGAATCTGATAATAAAAAAAGGAATTCCTACTCATGACCATGGAGGCTTAATACATTGAGTAATAAAAATTGCATTCAGATGAAGAAAACGTTGATGGGAAGGTAGATTTTGAGGGAGAACTTATTAGTGCCTTAAAAGAAACAAAAAGACTCAGAAGAAAGAATAAAAACATTAAGGATCTATTACAGAATTATGAAAGAAATATGATCATTCTCATGAAGCATCAAGTAACATCATAAATATATAAATAAAATAGGCTAAGGAAATAGAGGATACACTAATAATTAAACTGAAAGAAAACGAAAAAAATTGTGAAAATCTAGATGCATAATTTGTATCCTTGAGAAAGGATCAATAGAAGGAAAATGCTCAGTTGAATATAAAATTAAGTTTTGTAAAAGGGACTGAATTATTAGCTAACATTTCCATAAATATCATCTTATTACAACAAGTCTTGGATATCATGAAAGTGTGAATGGAGAATCAAGCTCAAATTCATCAGAAGAGTAGAGCAAAAAGGAACCTGAAAGATGTGATAATTTTCTCAAAAGATCTATTATTGAAAACATCAGTAGGAAAGAAGGAGAGGACCAACAGAGATCAAATCCATAAATGGAATAAAGAAACACCAAGCAAGGAAATGAAGACCAGCCAAGACCTAAGAATTGATTCAGAAGAACAATTTCCCTAATAAGGCCAATTACTTCCAGTATCAAAATTTCTTTTATATGGCTATTTCTTCTCATGTAATAATTTTGGTCATAAGGAAATATATTTCAAAGAATATGTAAGGAATTAATTTATGAATAATACGAGTAGGGTATCGTATAAGATCTGAAGGAATGGTCATGTGAGAAACAATCTTATAAGCTTTAATGAGAATGATGTACGAAATTACAATTCATTTCCCCCTTTATTAGGTTATGTTGAATGTTTCAAATGCACAATTTTTTGGCACAAATAAAATGATTATAGATGCAATATATTGAGGCATCTAAATCAAAGTAGAGAAGAAGATGTCGTCAGAAATGGAAATAAAAGGATAAAGGTATGGATAAGGAAGCAAGAGAAGAAGGAAGATTATGTGCTCTAGATATATGTGTTCAAAACAAAGATAGCAAGTGGTATATAGTGAGTGGATGTTCAAGGCATGTGATTAGAGAGAAAAGTAAATTTCTCTCTCTAAAAAGGGCCAAAGGAGGTAGCATCACCCTTGGAAATAATGATTAACTGGAAAAGGCATAAGTCTTGATGATGGAAGTACAAAAACTTAGAATATTTGGTTGGTTGAATTCCTAAAGCACAATATAATGAGTGTAATTCAAATGGTTGATCAAGGGTCTAATATCACCTTCCATTCTAAAGGATGTGAAATAATAAAAGTAGGTTCATGGAGATTGGTAGAAAATGTAATCTGGTTTCCAAACAATGTATATGTCTCCAATGAAATTAAAAGAAAGAAAAAGTAATGCCCCTAACAACTCATCATTAAAATAAAAAAAATAAGATAAGTGAGAGACTACAACACCTTAAGTCAGATGAAGAAGATTCGAACTTTTTAGATTGAGCCACAAGAGAAGAATGATGAAATGGAAAGTTTGTAGGATATGAATTAGTAGTTGAAAGTGAAATGAATGGTGAAATTCAATTGGAAAGAAAAGAAAAATGGGGAGAGAATGAAATAAGGAGAAGCATCAGTTCAAGGGGAGAAGCGCTTTGATGTTAAAAGAGTTAAGTTGTATACAAAAGGAAGCATAACCCTAAGGGGAGTAGTCCCAAAAAGAATAATTAAAAGAAAGTTCAATCACTGGGGGAGAAATATCAAGAGTAGAGATACATAAGAGGAAATGTGGCATGCAGGGATAGATAGACATTGTATTGATAGGGGATCCTAGTTGCAAAGAAAGGAGAAGTAAGCAATCATAAAAAGTAATTGTTTTGTGTTAAGATATTAGGGGGAGAAATTGTAGCCATAAGTAAAAATAACCCATTGGAATTGATCTCATAGGGGGAGAATATGCAGACATAAGGAGAGAGAAAAGGCAAGGGGAGTAGTTGCAGTTACTAAGAGAAGTTGTGGATAGAGGAAGAGTTATAGTCACTAAGAGAAGTTAAAAATAGAGGAAGAGTTGCAAACACTAAGAAAAGTTGTAGATAGAAGAAGAGTTACAAATAAGGATAAGCATAGGTTTAGGGAGAGTATCCCTTTTCCATTGATGCCAAAGGGGAGGAAGTTGCAAGCACAAGGAACATTGAAGACAAGGGAGGTTCTTCAATATTATTATATAATTGACTAAGGGTTTCCATCAATGACAATGGGGGGAATTGTTGGAAATATTTTTTTCATTGATGTACATAACATGGGGAGACTACATATGTACAATATAAATATTGGAAAATGAAGGTTGTTGGAAATATTGTTTTTGGACTTTTAATGCCCAAATTCGATACCCTATATTTGAAGGAATTTTTACTCTCATTCCATACATGGTTAGAAATCTTATTCATATACCTTTCCAATGGTATATGTCAATCACTCTAACTCCATAGAAATGAGGATATATAAAATATTTCATTAGGATGACCCATCCAAAATACACGCAGGAAACCCAATCAACTTTACAAGTTAGCCCTATAAGTGAATGTACAAACATTATAAATAAAGGGAATATAAGTTAATTTATATATAATCTAAGGAAAAATATATTTTAGGTCTCAAGAGGAGCTAAAGAATAATTTTTGGGTTGATTCTTGGAGTCTAAAGGTGGAAGTAGAAATGTGATTTATGGGATGAACAAGTCATCTTGGAATTATCACTATAAATTTTGTTTTGGGATGTCTCAGAATGTGAGAATTGGAGGATACAAATAGAATATAGTCATATACTTGTGGTTAAAATTTCAAAATGTGGATTGCTATAATTTTGGAAGTATGCTCTAAGGAAGTTATGCCTCTTGAATTCTCCTTAAAACTTCTTCAAGCAGGCCAGCCTAGTATTTTATCTATAATTTTTCTTTTGGGATGTTTCAAAATGTGAAACTTGGAGGGTAAAGATAGATATTTTCATGTACATGTGATTAAAATTTTATACCTAGGTTCACTATAATTTTAGAGATATGGTGAGAGAAAGTTGTGCTTCTTGAATACTCCTAAAATCTACTTCAAACAATTCAGCTTGGTATTTTCATTGTATCTTTCTTTATATTATGTTTCCAACTCTAAATATAAAGGAACCATAAAATATATCAAGATAATTTTGATAGAAATTTCAGACCTCATTTCACTATAATTTCATATTTATGGCTTGAAGATATTTTTGTTCATGAATGCTCCTGAAGCATGGTTCAAAGAAGTCAGCTTGGAAATTTTGATATAACTTTCTTTTTGAGATGTTTCAAACTATGAAATATGGAGGATATAGAGAATAGATATCAATGTACATATGTTAGAAAATTTAGACCTTGTTTCACTATAATTTCAAAGACATGATATGAGGGATTTAGTGTTCCTGAATGCTCTTGAAATATGCTTCGAACATGTTAGCTTGGGAATTTTTCTATAACATTCTTTTTGAGATGTTTTAGGCTGTGAAATATAAAGGAGGAAGAGAAGATATCCCTAGATATTTATGCATGGAAAATTTTAGGGGCTAATATTCACAGACATGGGCTAATTTTCTATGATTTCCCAAAAAAAATCGCCAATTTCCATTTTTACAAAAATGATTCACCCAAATTTTACATTACAAAATTATTTTACCTTAAAAATAGTCAACATTCTATAGAGAGTATATATAAAATAATTATAAATTTGAATAATTTTACAAATACATCAATAAATTTTTTATAGTTTGCACCTTATGGACTAGTGAGATTGGCTAATGTTTTTAAACTTCAAGAGAATTTTCCATTTGTTATGGGTAGAATCACCCTATGGTCTTGGGTTGGGAACCCCAATAGAGCGGAGGGCATACAACATAAAGAGACACACAAACAAGCAGTCCTAATACTTAAACAATTAAACTTGGTACAGAAGGTCTTACCATAGGTCCTACGTTTGAGGTTGTTCCCATAGGGTTCAAACCCTCTGCTTCTTCCTTGTGCTTTAAGACCTGCAATTCATTCAAGGCAAAGCATATACACCAAAAATAACTGAAAGCATGTTCATGATATCAAGGTTAGATCATATAAGCATGTAAGAAAATAAGCATTAACGTGAGATTTTATAAGCAAATCATGACATAAATTAATGCATAAAGACCATAATCATCAAGAACAAGACATCACCTCTTTATTAATGTAAGCTAAAGAAAATATGGAAGAACTACAACCTGAGTCATCCACCAGATCCAAGTGAAACTGTCCTCCAGATCTGTCCTGCCCAGGCCTCAACAATCCTCCTCCATAAGTATACACAAGGATGTCATGAAGGGATGATGAACATCTCAAGAAGGAAACAGGGGTTTCCTATGACTTGGGAGTGCAAAAGGCACATGGATATCTTCAGACTTGATCAGGGATGTAATCAACTATAATACCAATGTCTAATCTTTTCTCCTCCTGTAGGCCTTCCCATGGAGATGAATTTATACTTCTCCAAATTAGTTTTTTCAGTTGGGAAACAGTTGGGCCATGAGCTATAGTAGGTGGGTATCAGGTCAAAACTGTAAACCCTGCTTGAATTAAGGGAGATTATATTTTTTTAATGTTTTAACACATATACGTGGGTTGGGTATAGATTGGCCCGTGCGTACATGTACTTTAGATAGGGAAAAATCGTGTATGGGATTTAAAACATTGTTTTTTAGAAAATGGACCAAGTCTGGTAGGAAAGGGTTTCCCTAGGCCATACCATAGAGCATCAAATCTACCAAGGGTGGTAAATAGTGCTATAACACCATCCTTAAAATTTTCCATGTATTTGTGGTAAAAATTTTAACACTAGATTTACATAATTGGATATGTGGCATGTTGTGAAAGTTCATTCTTAGGAAGAAAACAAAAGAAACAAGTTTTGGGAGAAGTAGATGTGGTAAGAGAAGAAGCAACAAGTAGTGACGGCATAAACAATTAATAATATTGATGAAGGTAGAAGCAACGAATGGACATGGTGAAAGAAGAAGAAAATAATAAACATTGTGAAGAAGCAAGTAGACTCAGTGGAGTAGGTTGGTGCCTACAAATATTTGCAGCAAATGGGATTGGTGTCTCTTGCAAGTTGGTGCCTAAGAAGAAGCAAATGGGATTGGTATGTTGTCTCCGATAGTTTGGTTCCTACAAAAAAACAAAGGGGATTGATGCCTCCTATAGGTTAGTTCCTACAAAATAGTAGAGGGGATTGGTATCTCCTGTAATTTGATTCCTGCAAGACAACAAAATGGATTGGTGTCTCCTGTAGGTTAGTGCCTTCAAAATAGTAGAGGGGATTGGTGTCTCCTATAGGTTGGTGCCTACAAAAAACAAAGGGGTTTGGTGTCTCAAGTAGGTTGGTTCGTACAAAATAACAGAGGGGATCAATGACTCCTGTAGTTTGGTGCCAACAAAGTAGAAGAGGGGATTAGCGTCTCTTGTAGGTTGGTGCCTAAAACGTAGCAGGGGAGATTGGTGTCTTCTATAGGTTGGTTGTTATAAAGCGGTTGAGGGGTTTGGTGTCTCCTATATGTTTGGTTTCTCCTGTATGTTGGAGCATACAAATTAGAAGGGGGGATCGGTGTCTTTTGTAAGTTGTTTCCTACAAAACAACATAGGGGATTAGTGTGTTATGTAGGCTAGTGCCACAAGATCTTTCATATAAATAATTTTGTGGTTTTCTACTGTAATGGTTACCACATATATCTTCTGTTAATTGTTCAATTTATGGTATTAATGTTTTCTGATGTTTTTTTGGATTTAAATAAGTAAAATTTTCATTATATTGATTCACTCCTCCTCTCCAAATAATTGTGAATTCCAACAAAATTTAGCCTTAAGAAAAAGTTTGAAATCACATACATAGGATATTTGCATTATTTTTGTGGCCTCCAAGTATTACAATGGAATTTATATTTCCCAATCTAAGTATGCATGAGACCTTCTTCACTACTTTCAAATGTAATATTATAAACCAACCCATTATCCCTTCTATGATAGAGTCAAATTTTCTACCCCCTGCACCATACCCAATATTTTCTACCCCCTGCACCATACCCTAAGTAGATGCCACTTCGTGCCATCAATTAGTTGGTAGCCTTTTACATTTGACTCATACACATCCTAATATTTCCTTTGTTGTTAGTCTTGTTTCATGATATATGAAAACACCACATGAAAGTCATTAGAAAGTAGTAAAAAAGGATACTTCAATATATCCAAGCTATAGTTCAGTTTGGGATACATTATAGTTCTGAGGGGACTGCTTTATTGGTTGGTTTCACTAATTTCTGTTGGGCTAGTGACCCTAATGATTGGAAGTCTACTACATTTTATGTTTTCATTCTTGGTTCAAGAAATGTCACTTGGGATTGTAGGAAGCACATGATATTCCTCTTGCTTGAATAGAAGTAAAGTATCAAGTAGTAGTTAATGCAAGATAATAAGCCTTGTGGCTTCAATTGAACCTTTTAGAGTTTGGATTCCAACAACATCCAATCACACTCTAGGGTGACAATCATAGTTCCATTAAGCTATCCAAAGATATATTTAAACATAAATGCATCAAAAACATTGAACTACTAATTCATTTTACCAAAAGATCATTCATGATCATATTCTTGAAGTGCTAATTTACCCAAAATATGATCAACTTCCTGACATTTTCACAATATCTCTTCTAGTAGTGAAATTTTCTAAACTTCAATATATCTTAGGATTTCAAGAAGTTGTGATTAAGGGTGTGTTGCCACAAAATATAGTAGGCCTTGTGATGAAGTTCACAAAGCGAGAGATATACCTTGTAACAACAATGAGGAGATATTTCCATTGTCACCTCAACAATTCTCCTACACTCTTTAGTGGAATTTCACCACAAGGTAGGACTCCTAGTATTCACTTGTAGGGATACTTTGAGCATAGGAATGAAGGAAAAAGGATTTGAACCCATGGTGAAACCAAAAAATGGGAAAATTATACTTCATAGCAAAGGACGTAAAGGAGGAACATGTTTTCCATTAAATAGGAAATCTTGTAAAGGATTTTAGGTGCTTACCATGCTAGACATGGAATAGGGGAAGATAATGGAAAATATGGATGTGATCTAGACTTATGCAGGAATGATACATAATACACATATAAACATAAACATAGATATGTAGCATAAATAAATATTCATCTCATTAATATCAAAGAACTGAAAGATTCTTACATACATAATGGAAATAAACTAGCTTGGGCGATGGTAGCTTATCTCTGAGAAGAGATGTGGCGGCTACCTGACTTTGAACTATGATATAATGAGGCTCAAGGGAACTTTTATTATTGAAAGACAAAGGGAAACCCTAAACAACCAAATCCGTAACCCTAGGATATGGAATGTCAAGAGTTTGTGGGCCCTGTTCGGGTTAATTGTGAAGCCAATTTCCTAGGATCATAACTTGGTCATGCGATCTTCGTTCGGCACATAATACCTTGTTAGAAAGGTATATTCAAGTAATACAAGATATGTGGTAGGACCCTGCCTTTCTTATGGCCATGGGCCTACTATAGACCTAAAAAAAATCCATTAAGGAGGTCAAAATAGCTCTGAAAGTTCAGGACCCGAAAAACTACTAAAACTAATAAATTGTGATATAATCAAGGAAAATGATTAAACTAACTATAGGTCTAGATGAAATAAGTGGGTGGACAACAATATCCACTTGGATCAGTCCTCCCCCCTTAGGAATAAATGTCCCCCATTGTGTGCAGAGCCTCCATGAGGTGAGGGAATTTTTGTTGAACCTCGTCTCTAGTAAGCCACTTGTCATGGTGAAGGAGTTGGCCTGCTATGAAAACTTGATATAGTTGGATCCTTTGCTGGAAATTGTTCTTTATTTGTGTGTCCATGATTTTATTAGTTGTGGCATGTTCGATATATCTTGGATTGAGATCTATTGGTGTCAGCTTCTTAGAAACATCGAATGTGTCTAGCAATAGGGGAAAGTATAGCCACAATCAGTCCACATTGAATATTGGGTGAAAGCGAAGGAATGGTGGAGTGAATGGGCTCAAAATCATTGTCCCCTATAGGCTTAGTGATGGTGTAAGGCCCATATCAAAGTAGGAAAATCTTGCGGTGGGCACCAATGAGGTGCTCTTTCTGCAAATGTAACCAAACTTTTTCACCCACCAAGAATTTGTGTGGTGCTCGATGTTGATCATGACATTTTTTGCACTTAGAATTTATTCGGTCCAATATGTCATGGACCTGCTAGAGGATGATGAATGCACTCAATGAAGTTGTAACGATGTTAGCTTCAGACTAGACATGAGACAAAGTTTCCTGAGTAGCTTCAAATGGTATGGGAACATCAATGGGACATAGTGGCTAGAATCTCAATCCCACCTGAAAGGGGTTGTGGCTAGTTGCACTATGGAGAGATTTATTAGAGTGGTGTTATACATAGGGAAGGATTTCATCCCATGTGCGTGGATTCTTCGAGATGTATATGTGCAAGATGTGAACGATCATCATGTTGATGACCTCTTTCTGGACATCAGTTTGGGGGTGGAAGGTCATGGACTTAGTGAGCTTGGTATTTATCAATGACCAAAGGCCTGAACAAAATGTACTTAGGAACCTGATGTCCTGATCTAAGATAGTGGAATGTGGGATCCCAAAGTGTACCCATACTCATTCAAAGAAGATTTTGGCAGTGGATTATGCTATGATCCTCTTCTTACAGGCCACCATAATGGCCATATTAGAGAACCTATTGACGACCACAAAAACATAGTCATTTCCATGCTAGGTAGGAGGGAGGCTCGACATGTAATCAATGGAGATGGAATCCTAGGGTCGACTAGGAGTAGGAAAAGGAGTATACAAGCCTTGATTATTGATTATAGGTTTGGAAATGGCACAAGAAGTGTAGGATCTGATGTACTTCCAAACATCCTATTGAAGGTTCGACCAATAAAAATACTTTTGCAACACAACCACTATTATTTCTAAACCAAAATGTCCAATGATTCGAATGTAGTGTGCCTCCCAAATCATCTTGGCACCCTCGCTTGAAGGAACACATAGGTGTCCCAGGTGGCATAACATTGCATCATGGAGGTGAAAGTCTAGAACTTGCTTACCTTCCACGATCATCTAGTCTGTGGTGCTGAATTCTAGATCACTCTTGTAAAGATTTTGCCATCCCGAAGTCTCATGTTAGCAAGAGTCGAGCATAGTGGTTAGCGGCATAACTAACAATTGGTTGAGGCAATATGTAACATTATTAGTGTTTCCCTTCCTATAATTAATGTTCAAATGGAAATGTTGCAGATATGTTGATCATTTACGATGGTGATTTTTCTACAACTTTGCTTGTGTCTGTATGAACTGCAAGGGTTGGTGGTCTGTGTGGACGATTGATTCCTTCCCTAAAATGTAATGCTTCCATTTTCAGAAGACATGCATAATGGAATACATCTCTTTATCATAGGTGGGATACTTTCATATTGTATCTTAAAGTGTCTCACTATGATATTCCATCGGATGCCCTTGTTTGGTAAGAACTGCAACAACATAGTCAGAGGCATCTGTCTGAATTTCAAATGGTTGCTACATGTATGGTAATCACACTAGTGTAGAGAATAGGAAATTATTCAACTCAACAAATGCCTTATGTTAGGATTCAGAACAAAAGAAATTTTATTTCACTCCTCTCTTGGTGACATAACTCAAAGGCTAAGTGATATGAGAGAATCCCAAGACGAACCTGCGAAAGAAATTAGCAAGACCCAAAAATTTGCAGAGCTCTATTAGAGTGGTTAGGCTTGGCCAATCCCAAATAACTTGTATATTGGTTGGGTCCACATGCACACCCCCCTCATGAATCATGTACCCCAGATATTGAACCTGCGTCATGCCAAAAGTGTATTTCTCCAAATTGGCACACAATTTATGTTGTCGTAGGGTTTGGAGGACCTAACAAATATGGTGTATGTGCTCTTCCCAACTCTGGCTAAATTTTAGGATGTCATCCAGATATACTACCATGAATGAGTTGGTGAAGGGCTGCAAGATGTTGTCCATCAGCTGCATGAATGTTCTGAGGGAATTCATCAACTCAAAAGTCATGACCAACCATTTGAAAAGCCCCTCCCTTGATTTGAAGGTAGTCTTTCACACACCAGAGGGTTGATTGGTACCTGGTGATAACCGGACCTTAAGTCAATCTTGCTGAAATATTTCCCCGATTGGCTTGGTCTAGAAGGTCATCAATCTGTGGGATTGGATACCTATTCTGAACAATGATCTTATTTATCACCCGGTAGTCAATATAAAGCCTCTAGGTTTCGTCCTTCTTCTGTACCAACATGATCAGGCTCCCACATGGTGATGAAATTAGCCTAATGTGCCCTTTTTACAACATTTCCTAAATCTGCCTCTTTATTTCATCGTTCTCTAGAACAGAGCGACAATATATTGGTCCATTGGGTAGCGACACACCTAGGGTCAGATCGATGGAGTGCTTGACCTGATAGTGTATGGGTACTCCTGTGGGTGAGGTGAAGATGTCACTGTACTCCACCATAACCTTGTCCTTCTGTTGTTTTCGTGTGTTAGGTCCCTATAATACTAGTGATTCCCCCATTACTATTGTCATTGTATCCCTTATTGTTATTGTTGTGCCCCTATTGTCCCCATATTGTTATTATTGTGCCCCATAGAATCCCATTATTGTTATTTTTGTGCCTTTATATTATTATTGTTAGGGCGACTTAGTTATATTGTGTCCCCTTACACTCCTATATATAGAAAGGTGATTTTGTCATTTGAATCATCCAAGAATTTTTCATTTATGTAATGTAAAGGAGGTTGGCCCCTTGAAGAGGCTGAATTCTAAGGCGTTGATCTATCTTTTTATCTTTTTGTGAGTTGGTTTCCTAACATTTGGTATGAGAGCTTTGGATTCTAGGGTTTTGCTGCTCCAAATAAGTCATCATGGAATTTTCTATATAAATTTTTTTCTGCGACATTTCAGAAGTGAAAAAAAAAACCCATCTGAGAAGAAATCACGATGAACCTTGGGTCCGAATTTAGAGCTTGTCTCACTACATTTTCGGAGATATGATCTGAGGAAACAGGCCATCATGGGATTTTCACTATAACTCTTTCACTACGAAGTTTTATAAGCTAAAACAAAAACCCATTTGAGAAGAAATCGGTCTGAACCTTGGCTCCAAATTCCATATCTTGTTTAACTATATTGGTGGAGATATAGTCTGAGGAAGTTAGGGTTTTTGCAGACCCCCGAATTACATTCCAAACAGGTCACCGTGGGAAAATCGTCATAACTGTCTCTTTGAGCATCAGATTGAAATTTCATAAGACTTTACAGAAAGAGGATGGACTGTAGTTTCTTATATATATTTTTCAGATCCAAAGGTCAAAAAAGTGACACGTGGAACTTCAGACAAGTTCGCTCTTCTGAAAAGGTATATAATGAGGACATCTTGGGAGATTGTGCATAAATCTTTCTTAGAGAATCTAATTTTGATTAGACTGGAGGCATTGGAAATAGGACATAAAGGGCTATGGCAAGTCGCGATTTCAGAACTGGAAGAGCTGAAATTACATAAATACATCAAATTCAATATCAGGCTCCTACAAAGTGAAAAAAAAGGTGTGTAGTTTTTTTGTTTCAATTTTTGCATAAGCTTGGTTTGAAAAACTAGTTTGAAGGAATTCAAAGGGCATAGTGAAGCATTATTATTGGTAATTTATGCCTCGAAGAAAGAAAATGGAAACACCTAGTAAGCAACCTGAAAGCTCTAGCATGACTCATGAAGAAGAGGAAAAAATGCAACATGATATATCAAAATTACAAGACCAAGTACAACAAATGTCACTCGCACAAAAAGTAACAAAAGCTAAGATGGATGATTTAAATAAAGACATAGAAGCTAAGATGGATGGTTTAAAGAAAGGCATGGAAGCTAAGGTGGATGGTTTAAAGAAAGGCGTAGAAGCTAAGATGAATGGCGTGGAAGCTAAGATGGATGGTTTAAAGAAAGACGTAGAAGCGAAGATGAATGGAGTGGAAGCTAAGATGGACGGCGTGGAAGTTAAGATGGATGGCATGGAAACTAAGATGGACAATTTGAAGACAAATTTGAAGATAGGCATGGAAGATTTGAAGATAGATTTGACAAAGTTTCTACAAGAAATGCTTACTAATAGCGAAAGTGTAGTAAAGGAAACTCATGATGAGAACAAAATAAACGTTAATCATGATTTCATAGACTCTAACATTGGATCAAAGAACCACCATGCTCCAAAGATAGATATGAGGAAGTTTGATGGCAAGGATCCGAAACATGGATACTACAGATGGAGCAATTTTTCGATCTCCATAATGTGCAAAACACACAAAAGGTACGCATTGCAATTTTATATTTGGAACCAAATCAGTTTGTATGGTATCGATGGCTTTGCTCTCATAAACAAATTGTCACTTGGGCTATTTTTACGAATGAAATGATAGCACATTATGAGGATACAAAAAGAAACACTTTTTTTAGCCAATTGATAAATCTCAAACAAAAGGGTTCAATGATGGAGCACATTGAGGACTTCTAAAATTGAAGATAAGGGTAAAAGATATTTCAGAGGAGCATAGGATTGATATGTTCATAGGGACTTTAAAAGATAACATCCAACATGAGGTTCACCTTTGGGAACTAGATTCATTGGAGAAGGCAATCAGGTTGGCAAGAAAAATGGAAATAAAAATTATGGCAACAAGGAAGCCTACCACTCATAATCATAGAGATGGAAGTGTTGTTGCCCCTAGCCATCCACAACCTACAAGGTTGACACCACAAAAATTGGAAGAAAAAAGAGCAAAAGGGTTTTGTTACAGTTGTGATAGAAAATACACTAAAGGTCATAAGTGTATCGAGAAGAAATTATTTTACATAGATTGTGAAGAGGAGGAAGAAAAGGAATAAGAAATGTAAAAGGAAGAGGATATACACCAGGAACAAACCCTAGAAAAAGAAGAAATGAATCCGACCATATCTTGTAATGCATTGGCTGGAATTACCACTCCTCAAACTATCAAGATAGAAGGGCATATCAAGAAGAAAAAGGTAATAGTGTTGATTGATTTGGGAAGTACCCATAATTTTATTCATTATAAGATAGCCAAAGAATTGAATTGCTTCCTATATCCAACACCAGAGTGTCAAGTGATGGTTGCAAGTGGAGGAACCATAAATTGCTCAGGAAAGTGCCATAATATCAAGCTATCCATGGGAGAATATGTATTGAATAGCATAATGCTTTCCATTCCAATTGGTGGTGCTGATGTTGTACTAGGAGTCCGATGGCTACAATCCTTGGGTACAATAGCTTTTAATTTTCAAGAATGTTTCATGAAATTCTCTTCAGAAGGAAAGGAAGTTGAATTAAGGGGTATCTCAGGGAAACCTAGAAAGATAATCAACTCTAATGGAATGACAAAGCTTCTAAAGAAAGAACAATGAGGCATAATTGCACAATTATGTGCACTAGAGGTTCCCACATCAGAACCATCCATTTCTCTAGATCTCCAAAAAGTCTTGGACAATCATTCCAAGGTATTTGAGACTCCCAAAGGCCTCCTACCTATTCGTGATCATGATCATGCTATCAATTTTATTCCAAGAAGTGTTCCTCCAAACATCAGGCCTTACATATATCCCTATGTCCAAAAGATTGAAATTGAACATATGGTTGCAGAAATGCTAGAGGCTGGTATAATTCAACCTAGTCAAAGTTCTTTCTCTGCTCCAGTAGTTTTGGTTCACAAGAAGGATGGATCATGGTGCATGTGTCCAGATTATAGGGAGCTCAACAAGCTCACTATTAAAGATAAATTTCCCATTCCTGTCATTGATGAATTATTGGATGAATTTCATGGATCAATTTACTTCACCAAGTTAGATCTTCATTCAGGATATCATCAAATCAGAATGAAGAATGAAGACATTCCAAAAATAGCATTTAGAACTCATGAGGGTCATTATGAATTTTTGGTCATGCCTTTTGTCCTTACTAATGCACCTTCTACATTCCAAGGTTTGATGAATTCCATTTTCAAACCCTTCCTTAGAAAATTTGTGTTAGTATTTTTTGATGATATACTAATCTACAGCAAGTCTTGGAAGGATCATGTCCAACATGTTGACGTGGTGCTCAAACTATTGGAGGAGAAACAATTATATGAAAAAATGTCCAAATGTTTCTTTAGAGTACAAGAGGTGGAATATCTGGGTCATATTGTATCTCATGAAGGTGTTAAGGTAGACCCTAGCAAAATTAAAACCATTAAGGAATGGAAAATCCCCACATCCATAAAGCATCTACAAGGATTTCTCGGGTTGACAGGGTATTATCACAAGTTTGTTAAGAATTATGGGAGAATAGTAGCACCTCTAACAACATTATTGAAGAAAGATGCATTCTCATGGACTCCAGAAGCAACGAAGGCCTTTGAACATCTTAAAGAGGTAATGTGCCAAGCACCAGTCTTAGCTACACCAGACTTCACAAAAACCTTTATTATGGAATGTGATGCCTCAGGAAATGGAATTGGTGTTGTTTTAATGCAAGAACAAAGACCCATTGCTTTCAAAAGTCGTCCAATCAAAGGAAAGTATTTACACAAAGCTATTTATGAGAAGGAAATGCTGGCAATACTACATGCACTTAAGAAATGGCGACCCTACCTAATGGGAAGACACTTCAAGGTAAAAATAGATCATGATAGAAATAATACTTTTTGGAAAAAAGATTATCTTCAGAAGAGCAGCAAAAATGGGTCACAAAGATGTTGGGCTATGACTTTGAAATCATCTACAAGAAAGGGAAGCAAAATGTTGTGGCAGATGCACTCTCAAGAAAGGATGAGGATGTGGAAGAATTTCTTTGCGCCATTTCTATTATCTAGCCAGATTGGATAAATGAAGTAAAGGATGAATGGAAGAATGATGAGGATGTGTGGGCACTCATTCAAAAGATACAACAAGATCCCAGTACATCTGATAAATTTAGCTGGAAAAATGATTCGTTATGGTACAAGGATCGGTTATACCTATGTAAGAATTCCCAACTCAAACAAAATATTCTTAGGGAATTGCACACCTCTCCCTTAGGAGGGCACTCAGGATTTCTAAAAGTCTACCACAGGGTTAAGAAGGATTTTTTTTTGGGATGGCCTTAATTCGGATATTCAAAAGTTTGTAGCAGAATGTTTGGTTTTCCAACAAAATAAAGTTGAAACAATTAAGACCCCAGGACTATTACAACCCTTATCCATTCCAAACCAACATTGGGAGGAGGTTTCAATGGATTTTATCACAGATTTACCCAAGTCCGAAGGAAAGAGTGTTATCATGGTGGTAGTTGACAGACTTACCAAGTATGCACACTTTTGTGCATTATCGCATCCATTTAAAGCAAGTACAGTTTCTACTGCATTTATGGAAACTATTCAAAAGCTACATGGAAACCCAAAGATTATTGTAAGTGACAAAGATCCCATTTTCACTGGAAATTTTTAGACAGAATTATTTTCTTGTCTTGGGACTCAGTTAGCTCGTAGCTCATCTTATCATCCTCAATCTGATGGGAAAAATGAGATAGTAAACAAATGTTTGGAAGGATATCTTCGTTGCTTTGTATATGACAAACAGACAGAATGGGTCAAATGGTTGCCTCTAGCTGAATGGTGGTATAACACTTCCTTCTATACTGCAACAAAAATGACCCCATTTATGGCACTTTATGGATATCATCCACCATCCATCACATCATATTTAAGAGACAATTCTAAGGTTCAAGCAGTGGAAGATCACATCGAGCATCAACAACAAGTTCTCCAACTCTTAAAGGATAACCTTACCTTGGCGCAAAATAAAATGAAATAGCAGGTAGATCAACATCGTAGCGAAAGAAGTTTTGATGTAGGTGATTGGGTATTCCTACAGCTACAACCATATAAATAAATGTCCCTCAAGCAAGCTAAGAAGGATAATAAATTATCACCAAAGTATTATGGTCCATACAAGGTGTTGCAAAAGATAGGTACTATGGCATACAAATTGGAACTTCTTGCAGCTTCCCGAGTGCACCTAGTTTTCCATGTTTCATGCTTAAAGAAGGTTATAGGTGACAAAATTCTAGTTCAAACAATATTGTTAGAACTTGATGAGGAAGGAAAAATCATATTGGAACCTGAAGCAGTCAAAGAAACAAGAACTCGACAACTACAAAATCGATCAATTTCAGAGTATCTCATCAAGTGGAAGAACTTACCCGTTGAAGATTCCTCATGGGAGGATGAGAATTTTATACAAAAGCACTCAGAACTACTCAAGTGTTGAGGACAACAGTTTTTTGAAGGAGAGGGGCATGTTAGGTCCCTATAATACTAGTGATTCCCCCATTACTATTGTCATTGTATCCCTTATTGTTATTGTTGTGCTCCTATTGTCCCCATAGAATCCCACTATTGTTATTTTTGTGCCTTTATATTATTATTGTTAGGGTGGCTTGGTTATATTGTGTCCCCTTAGACTCCTATATATAGAAAGGAGGTTTTTTCATTTGAATCATCCAAGAATTTTTCATTTGTGTAATGTAAAGGAGGTTGCCCCCTCGAAGAGGTTGAATTCTAAGGCGTTGATCTATCTTTTTATCTTTTTGTCAGCTAGTTTCCTAACATCGTGTGGAAGGGTCATGTCTAGAACATGTGGATGTGGCCACAATATTACTCTTTCTTTGAGGGCAAATCATAAGGAAGACAAATTTCTCGGTCTAGGAAATGATCTTACAACATTGTTTAGCAGAGATAAAAGAAAAGGTGATAGGCAATGCTAACTCTAGTATACTATACAATTTATCACCCAACGTAATAATAACAAAACAAGATTTAGATCCATATACATCATTACGCTTCCATAGGTATGGCTGACCTAATAAAACATCACGGACTTCCAGAGGGGCAACATCGCACAATACCTCATATGGAAAGGGCTTAATGCTATAAGGTAGGCAACACTATTGGTTGACACAGAGATCTCGCCTTTGGTTGATCCACCCGATGGTATACGGTTGTGGGTGCATCATCATTAGTAACTTCAATCTATTAACGACCTCAGTTGAGATCAAGTTCTTTTGGCTGCCTCTGTTAATGATGAACTACACCGATGAACACTTTACCCACATTTGCGAGTAGAAGAGGTGCTTCCCCTCCTCTGGATCCTCAGGTTCCACCTTTTGGAGCTTGGTGGTGGCTACCATTGCAGTTGGTTTAGTGTCATTGATATGCTTTCCCTTGTCAGGCTCTGGCTCAGAATCAGAGCATGCACCCGTCTTTGAGTCTTTTAGCTCAGCCACTAGCGCTTGCTTCACACAACATTCGTCCATGTTGTGAGTGGGAGTTTTATGGAACTCCCACCACTTGTGAGTGTCTTTCTTCATCTTCCCATTATTCTTGGATTTTGGCTTTGAGGAGTTGTCCTAGGGGGTCGCGGCCTGACTCTTCCCTTTTCTCTTTTTCTTGGGGGTGCCTTTTCTCTACTTGGTTCGTAGATCCAAAGTCTCACTTCTTCTGCTTGAATTTATGCTCAAACTTGGGAGCATATCGATATGTTGCACGAAGTGAGATGTCCAGTTCTCCATTTTGTCCTGAATATATTTGTGCAAAAAACTATGGTACTTGAGCACTAGATGTTTCTTAGAATATTTGATACCTAACTTTATGTGTAGGGTATGGAAAATATTCATCAACTCATGCACATATTGATCCCCTTGTTATCGCAACATAATCCATTGTATTTACTTGTCCTCATAGCTCCCCATGGGGTAATATTATTCCTTAATGGCATCTTGGAAAGAATTCCAAGTGGGTGTGGCTAAAAATAGTGAGGATTCTCTCTCGTCCCTTTGCTCATAGTAGGTTTCCCACTGGTCATTGACATGGGGGGCGTCTTTGAGGAGTTCAAAATTAATATTTTCCCTATTCGAAAAACAATGAACCGAAAAATATCCTTCCAATAGATTTATCCATCTATCTACGACGTCTGCATCTATCTGGACTTCAAATATGGGAATGTAAAAATTGACTTGTACCTTGAAGGAAGTGGCACCTCTAGAGTGGCTGCCAGATGAAGATCTGGGAAAAGTTGTCCATCGTCGCATTCCTTTGTCGTTCAAGGGCTTCTTCAAGCAATATTTTGAAAAAATCTCTTACTCCCTCGTCTTTCTTTTCTTCTGCCATGGGAGGTCATCAGGGTTTGTGAGATCAATCTTGTAAAGCTTAAACCAGTTCAATCCCTAACTCATTATACCCCAACCTCGTTGGGGACATCCAAAGAAAAAAAGAGAAAGAGAAGACCACTCTGATACCACTGATCTGAACTTATGGAGGAACAAAACAAAAGACATATATAAACATAAACACAGAGATGCATTAGAAATAAATCTTCATTTCATTAATATCAAAGAACTAAAATATGATTACATAGAGAATGGAAATAAACTAGCTTGGGTGATGGTAGCTTATCTATGAGAAGAGATGTGGCAACTACCTCCCTCTGAACTGTGTTACAATGAGGCTAAAGGGCCTTTTTATTAAACAATAAAGAGAAACCCTAAACAATAAAAACACTAACCCTAGGAGATGGAACACTAAGAGTTTGTGGGCCTCGTGAGGGTTAGTTGGGTAGCCAACTTCCACGGGTCATAAATTGATCATATGATATCTGTTTGGTGTGTATGATACCTTGTTAGAAAGGTCTCTCCGAGTATTACAAAATTTTCGGTAGGATGGGATGGGCCTACTACAAACCTCAAAAAAATGTCGTCTTCGGAAGTTTAGGACTTGAAAAACTGATAAAAATAGTAAATTATGCTATAATCAAGGAAATTGATGGAAATTACTAGAGGTAGATGTGGAATAGGTGGGTGGCCATGAATATTCACCTATATTAGAATGAGATTGTAGGAACCCCAACCAATGACATCCCAAAAGTGAATGCACCACCATAAGAAGCAGAAGGATGGGTGTCCCCACTTAGGTTTGGAGTGGAGGAAGGTCCAACAATTATAAAAAATATAATAAACATAGAGAAAATGGATAAAGGTCATGCGAATCCTCCTCCACCAACGACAGAAGATGGGTTGTGGACACCCCTAGTTCTAATAGCAGTGCTAGTGCTACTTATGTTGTGCATCATGAAAAGAGGACAAGACAAAGGAGTATCATGAACTAGATATCCTACAAAGGATATAACCAATGGACCATCCCATGGTAGGGGATTAATTTTAAGATGAGAATTATCTAGGATATATTTGACCTCAACATAATCTAAACTACCTTGTGAGCCTGATTGAAACTTAGTTCCAACATGGACACAATTTATAAGATCCAAAGAAACCCCCAAGTGTTGAGTTCCTTCTCTATTGGTGATCCTTCAAGGGGAGGGTTCACTTCCTCTGTCTCTTAATTATCTCTAGTGAATAAGTATCACCCAACCTATGCCTTTGAGGTCAAGGATCCACACTCTTGGGAGAAATTTTGTGAATCCTTCTTGATTGGCTAGTTGATCTATTAGCCACCTTGAAATCATAAAATAAAAATGACCCAAAATGCCCTAAGGAAATCAAGGATCATAGAGCACTCAACTGAAAAATCCTAGTGAAATAGACAAGAAAACAACTCTCCAATATTTCCACACTAGGTGATTAGTACTAGACACCAAAATACAGAAGAGTGGATATCAAGGACTTTCGAAATCCAAGATATATCTCATATCCATGAGACCATCCATAATTCCATATAATGACATGACCATATGGTCTGTGGCATAGGTTGAATTACAGTAGGAAGCCATTGTTAGTACCACAAGTAAAGTCATGGCCTCCCTGAAGGTTGAATCTTTTGTCATATATATCATGACAAGCCTCTTGAAATTAAGCTAAACAAATAGTTCCTTGACAATTTTTTTCCACTCACCATAAATTCATTAAGATTATGAAGGGATGGTGGCGGGATAGTGACTAATTCAAAGAGTGCACAAATAATAAGTACCCCACTTAGCACCTGCAAGCACTATTATGTCATTTCACAGTGATTATCAGTAGGTTATACAGTGAGTTCAATGCCTCTCACTTTAAAATTGAATGGTTTCCTCTAGTGATAGAAATAGTTTCCATTGGTCATATATTCAATTATTTCAAGCATTTTTTCAACCAACTTGTTGAAATCCCTCTTGAAAAGAAAGCGAGCCCCAACAAATCAGGGCATCTCTTTTCATATGTCATCCCACCTAGTATATTATTTCTATGTTGCCAATGAGTTTCCCGGTATGAACTAGAATTGGACACCCAAGTTCCCACCCATCCACATCTGCTTTCAAGGGTTGTGGCTATACTATTACCCTAAGTTTTTCTATGAAATTTGTGACCATTTCTTGTACCAAATGCACCAAATATTGTTTGATTTTGTAGCCCCCAATAATTCAAAGAATATAGAGAGGCTCTTAAAGCATTAGTGAAGTGGTAATGTGAAAAGCATTACACATACATCCAAATATATGGTTGTTCAATAGCCCCTCACTTGATGCCTTAGTTTGTTCCCGATCGAATAATGATAATAGAAATTTCCTATCAAACCATTGGAGTTGGAATAACATTGGTTTTAGCTAAAAAATATAAGAAGTTGTGGCCAAGTTTTCCTATAAGAATCAAGCATTGTACATTGACTAAATCTCCCCAAGCTACGAAAGAAGAAGACAGTATTAAGGAGCTCAATCTCCTCACAAATGTTTTATGGCCCCAAAAATATATATATTTTAATGCCCATTTGATCACTACTAGGAACTTAAAACATTTATTTACCCCCTTACTTGCACATTATAGAGTTAATTAATAGTATTAATGGGTCCTTATGAATTTGATTTATCATTTCTTATTATGTGCCTAATAATTTTTTTTTTTTGTAGAATATTGTGAGAATATTAAGCATATTTCAAGATCTACAGAATGACAGAATTTAGGTACTTTCTCCCTGGTATAGGATGGACCAGGATTGGATAATAAACGAATAGGATATTATGAAATTATTGAATAGGTTCTAAAGATCCACTAATTGAGAAAAACTAGGGATGTGTTCCCTACTTCAAGAGAAGACATAACTCAACATTTAATGAAGATTCCTGTTGTTGGGGACCAAATACACATTTTGAGGGATTTTGGAGGGGAAATCAGCCCTCCTTTCAAGGAGGTTTCTTCTCCATAATTTTGTATAAGTAATAATTTTAATTAGCCTTTAGGATGAAGAAATTTTGGTGTTTTTGTGAAGAAAAATTATTGTATAGTAGTTCTACTTTCATTTCTAGAAAGGATGTACTTGACTTGATTCCAGTAATGAAATTTGGTTTCATTTTTAGCTTTTAAGGCTTGGTTTACTTCATAGGACTCTGAGTATCCTTGGTCTTGGCCATCCTAGGAACCTCAAAGCCCTGTTGTGTATTTTATTTCTCTTTTTTCCAACATTTCTTTGCTTAGTTACATTTATCTTTTATGCACTTATAATTCATGCTTCATTTGTTGTAGTTTAGATTATTTAAATGATTGAAGCAAGCTTGTTCTAAATTCATTTATACATTTACAAGTGTGATGAATCCTTATAATAGCACTGTAAAGTCCTTTTCATCAATGAGTTTCTTGGATTAGCTTACTAGTTCACTATTATGAAATTTCCGGTTTTAGTAGTAAATTTCTACTAAATTTTAGCACATGTTAATGAATCTCTTTTGAGTTGATTCCACTTGGATTGAAGTTTGAAAACATGCAACTTAATTTAAAAATTACCCCATAGAATTTTTACTTGATTAACTTAGGCATTTGGCAGGCTAACTCGACAGACATGCTTGTTCGTAGTTTCTTATAGCAAAACATAGTTTCTTGTAGCAGTATGTTTTTTAGCTTCTCCCTTGCCTATATTCACTCCAAATCCATGGTGAAGGTAGATTTATTTCTTAGAATAACCTATGAATTATATGAGACCACTTTGGTTGAGATGAGGCTCGATAGAGTCGTCATTTATCTTCTATAATGCTTGTTTCTTGAATGTTGATTTATGCAGCTAGATTTGATTCCATTTTTTGCAACTTACTTTCAGCAAGGTGTGATTTCTTTCCTACAAAAGTAGATTATAGGAGTGTTTCCCTTCTACAAAACTAATATAAGATGTATGCTTTACATTAATGCAAGTATAATAGATTTCCTTTTGGTCATTTACTTTTCAGCAAAGTAGAATAGCTTTGCTTATTATTGTTTACCTTCTACAACTTAGGATTGGTGGCTTACCTAGATCTTTGT
Organism: Pinus tabuliformis; assembly: GCA_031772625.1. Lineage (NCBI taxonomy): Eukaryota > Viridiplantae > Streptophyta > Pinopsida > Pinales > Pinaceae > Pinus > Pinus tabuliformis. Next base: position 395,429,155 of record CM062805.1, read on the forward strand.
TCATCTGAATTTGTCTCATTTCCTTCTTTCACCTACATAAAAGGGAGTTAGACTAAGAACAGGAAGGTTTTTGTTGCCACTATTTTTCACATACAGTGTCGACCCCTATTAAGTGTGTAAAAACCCTGGGTTGATAATTAAAGGAAACTCTTGTGGTTGTCACAATCTTACTACAATACTGAGAGCCATCACCTTTTTGTCATCATTGTCAGGGAGGGTTTTAAAGAAATCACTGTCTTTGATTTTACTAATTCCTTAAAAAAAAATTCATAAAAATGAAAGAAAACAAATTTTCATTAGTACTTTCTTCCTAGTTTTTAGAAAAATACCAAAAAAAAAAAGAAATCTCACCTACCCCCAACTTGATCATGTGGTGCAGTAAAAACCACATCACCATCCACTTTTGCAGGTATAAGAAGAAGAGGTGGTAGAGAAGTTTGAAGGAGGCATGGAGCAACTCTACTTTATCAACCCATATTTGAAAGGTCTAAACTACCCCTCCCCTTTCAATACAGGTTATAATGCACAACTTCAACCTTGGTATCCACCGAGCACCTCACCTTGCTCTATCCCCACTCCATGGTCTTATCCTTCCCAATGGGGTGATCCATATTTCCCTCAATATGCACGGACTTATCCTCCCCAACCTATCATTCCTCGTTTTCAACCATAACAATACCAAACTCGTCAATGGGGTGATCCATATTTCCCTCAACATCCTCAATATCCTCAATTTGAATATCAATACCATCCACCTCCACCGAAACCACAATGTCAACCACAACCATCTCAAAGCCCCACTTCCACTCAGCTACCTATACAACCATTTTCGAACCCAAACAATAAATTAACTTAGCTCACTTACAATGTTGAGGTACAAAATTTCCAGGCAACAATTAATTGAAATGATATTCATTAGGGGAATTTTGAGGTCTAAAATGGGCCTCCTAAGGAACTTATAAAATAATAGTGGAAATAATAAAATAAGATTAGATTACATCATCAAATTTTAGAGGGAAAAAATAAAAAACTATTTTTTCAACTTATATCCTTATGGGTTTACTCAAATTTCAAGCAGCAACACTTTTTGGATGTAGAATTTGATTCCTCATCCAAGGAGTACCCATGTTGCATACTTTCTATGGACCCTGCTACACGACAAATGAGAAATACATGAAAAATGTGATTGCAATCATGTTTTTTCATGTATTTCTCATTTTGCATGTAGCAGGGTCCATCGAAAGCATGCAACATGGGTACTCCTTGGATGAGGAATTAAATTTTGCATCCAACGACTACTCCCACTCGAAATTTGAGTAAAACCTCAGGGATATAAGCTTAAAATACGAGTTGAAAAAGTAGTTTTGTTATTTTATTAATTTTTAATATTTTTACTTTTTTACTCCAAAAATGGTGAATCATCCCCCATGTTTGACATCATCATCTTGAATCCTATTGGTTCTTATAAAGTTTATTTTGGTTGTACATTTTTCTTAGGAGGCCCATTTCAGACCTCAAAATTCCCCTAATGCATCTTATATTAGGAAGAGTATTGCAAAAGAGAGTTTCTCTTGTTGTCGTTGAAGAACAACACCCAAAATAGACTAAAGAATCATGGACTGCATTTTATGGAGATCAACAACTAGAGCCCGAGATTGAATAATTTCTACTATGCTTATGATTAAATCATTTATGTGTTCAAGAGACGAATCAGCAAAAAGTAGAAGATATGAATGCCATGGCAAAAGAGAGAGTGATCCAGATGAGAAAGTGAACCAAGGGCATCACAACTATATTGAACATTTCTTCCATACAATCATTAAGTTAGGACATCATGCTCCTATTCAATAGTTTTTTATAGCATCTTAATCAAAGCATATGATATCTCATATTATGGTATATATCAAAGCATATCTTTCAAATCTACATATGAGTTTATTTGTCACCTTGCTATGTACATGGATACATTGGAAGTATTCCTGTGCTCAAGAGAGAGACTCTCTTTTTCAAGTAGGTTAAGATAGGATAAAAGGGAAAAAAAAAAATGTCAAGTGAAAACCTCTTTTGAGGTGCCTGAGATTGACTCAATGCTTGAAAAACCTCTATGAGGAAACCCGTGAGTTGAAAAAAAAAAGGAAATAAGATCCTACGTGAAAACCTTGTTTGAGGTGTCTAGGCAGACCTGTTGCTTGAAAACCTCATTGAGGTAGCCAGTAGGCCTAGAAAAAAGAGAAGAAAATGAAAAATGAGAAAAATGAAAAGAAAAAAATGATCCTTTGCTCCAGGGATACCTCTTTGATGTATATAGGTGCTCTCCAACCTACACAAGCAATAGAAACAAGTTAGTACCATAACAAGAAGTTGATAAAAAAAAGGCATCTAGTCAAGGGTAGTCAAACCTACATTTTTCACCTCCTTAATCAAGATGCTCCAACAGGACAAGATAAATTTAATCCATCTATTTTTATCCTCCTAATACACTTCCACAACTTCTCCCATTCAAAATCACACATTTTCAGTTCGTTTGGAGCCTTTCCCTAAAATGTTACAGGAAACTCCTGAAATGCTACATGAAACTAGCTGTCTCGGTAAAAAGATACATCCCATAATTTTTTCAACTTTTCAAGGGAATGAAGGCACCCATATTTAAAAAAAAATCCTACACCACCTCTAAGTGTCAAAAAGTGGGTCCCATCACTTTGCATTACCTCTACAAGTTTACTATGGTCTTATTTACATGCTTGTTTTAGGAAAAAGATACAACAACATATTTTTCTCACCTATTTGGCTTGGGTAATGTGTCATTAGGATTCTCATTTAATACCTTATTAATCCCCCAAGTCAAAACCAAGTTTTGAACACTTCCAAAAATGGCCTAAGAAAGCACATCAAGCCGATTTCACAAAAAAAAATCAGATCTTATTTTTTTTCACTTTCTGAGGGAAAGGAGGCCACCATCATGCATTATCATCTTAATTGATCCAATCAAGAAGAAAATGAATCCCAACATTTTCAAAAATTGACATATCTATATGGGCTAGTTTCCTGCGTTTTAGCATGTTTCAAAAAAAATTAGATATGACTTTTTTTCACTTTTTGAGGAAAATGAATCCACCACCATGTCTCTAATTATCATTCTCATCTATCCAATCAAATAGAATTGGAATCCAAGCACTTTCAAAAATTGACAATTTTACATGGGTTAATTCCCTACCTCCTCACCACAACCATGATTTGACCTTTCTATTTTTCATTTTTTACCATGTATACATGAAAAACATTCTTACATGATCCCCATGAAGTATTCACATTGGTTACCTCTCCACGAAATTGTGATTTTATGGAGCCCTTATGACTGCTAGGAAACATTGTCTCTGGTAGCAATTTTCAAGGGCCCAACAGAGCCACCATTCATTAGAACAGATTAAAGAATAGAGACTAAAAGGGCCTTGGAATCACCAAATTGATCATGAAAGGACCCCCAAAGGGAGAAGAATAAGGTTGGGCAACAATAAAAGAAGAAAATATCCATGCAATAAAAAATGGGAAGTAGATCTCCATGCAGCAAAAAATGAGAAGAAAATCTCCATGTAGTCATAAATGAAGAAGCAAGCCTCCATGCAACACCCGCAACAAAATATTTGGCTCCAAAGTTCAATCAAACAACTCCACGAGTAATCAAGGTATGCAAATAGAACCCTTTGGATTCCATGAAACACTATGCAATTTCTCATGTGTGTTTCTAAGCATTGGGGGTCACTATAAGTAGCCAACCAAAGACTAAATTCTCAGCAAAACTCAATCTTTACCTACCTCAACTTCCACATGTGGGGACAAAAAGAGATAAAATATCTCAATCAAAAAGGTGTTTGTTAACTTATGTGGTGGGGTGGCATGACCTTTCATGATTTTAATTTTAAAGTACAAGTGATAGATGGGACATTTTCCCCTGTGTGTTGAGCCCACCCACCACCACATACCAACAACTCAAGTATGCCATCTGCGACGTCAACTTCAGGAGAAATAGTGAAAGAAGTTTTCATGTTGCAAGGGAGTTGTTATATAAAAAAATTGCTACAAGAGAGATATTATATAAAATATATGTTGCAGGGGTGTTGGACAGTGATTAATTAATTGCTACAAGGTACAAAGAAACACAAAAGAGTTGCAAAGGGTTTTTCATAGGGGTCATCAGAGCTACACAATGATAAAATTATCCAAGGAATGAAGGTCTTTAGTCATTGGGTTGATTGTATCACCAGCTCCTTATTTTTTTCATAATCATTTCTCTCTCTAAAATAAAGGAAAAGAGTTTTGTGTCAAATATTTCCCATATATGAATGAGGTGAACAGAGTACTAGAACCCTAAACAATTATCAATATTTTTCATAAAGATCTAGTGGTTAGTTCAATGAGTTATGGGTAAAAGTTTAGAGAGTACTCCTGCAATTGAAATCTAAGTGCACTATTGTCAAATTTTGTTCTTTTTAGAGCTTCCATAAGAAACTTTGTTCTTGTATCAGCCCCTATTTGAAACCAGACTGTTTGTTTTTCCTCTGAGAGGATTTTTACAAAGGATGGAAAGAGAACACATTTGGGGAACCCTCAGTGTGTGTTCTTGGAGGTATCAATGACACGTAAACTCTTGTGAATTAAAAACTAAGTGATACAAGAAAAACCCTAGTCTTGCACACATAATTCACAATGTATAATTATGGGAGGAGGATTTAATAGGAGAGAACCCACCAGCATAGAAAGAATCCATCATCATCCTGAAGTTCTTACCATTTTCCAAAATTGCAAGTAGATGGGATTCTTCGAAAGGATAAGGGGGTATGATAAAGAATTTTAGTTTAATTTGAAGTCAATTTACAAGATCCAAGTGGCCAAGAATTTTTATCAATGGTAAGAGGATTGGAGGTCCACTTCAATAAGAATAACATTAGTAGGATTGCCACTTTACCTATGGGTATTGCATTAGGGTAAGGAATCTAGACATGAGGCAATGAATCCCAATAAATCCTTCTTTTTGCAAGGTGAAGTGTCAAAGGAAGACCAAGAAGACAAACTAAAAGTAAGGTGTTTCCCTCACAAACTAAACCCATTACAGTTGAAGTATCACCTAAGAGGAAGAGGTAGCTTGAACCTACATTAGGATTTCCTTGGAAAAATTATATAGGGGAAGGAATGAAGATAGAAGAGTAGTAAGAATATCATCAATAACAGGAACACATAGACCAACAAATATAGCATGATATAGGCCGACCTACAGAATTGGAAACATGGCATCCAATGACACCTCAACAATAGAGGAAAATGGAGGAACCAGAGAAGTAAAGGAATCCTTTGTACAAAAGTATCATGAAGAAGTTGGGGGTTAATTGAATTGGATTGTAGTATGAACCTCCTCTCCGATTTGGCTTTAATGAGCACTTGAGTGAGGAGGATGGAGGTTCAAGATGGGAAAAGATTGAGTGCCATGTAGGTTTTTATGTAGTTTAAGAAACCACCTATACGACTTCCTGGGACATGATGAAGAGGCAAAGGAATACAATGAAAAAAACAAGGAAAATGAAGAAGATTGAGTTGCTCAAGGGTGAGCAACAGTTTCAATATGTGGAGATGATGGGCCCTAAAAATGTATATATTTTAAGGCCCATTTGATCACTACTAGGCACTTGAAACATTTGTTTACCCCCATTACTTGCACATTATAGCTAAATCATAGTCTTAATGGGTCCTTAGGAATTGGATTTATCCTTCCGTATTATGTGCCTAATATTATTTCTTTTACAGAATATTGTGAGAATATTGGGCAGATTTTGAAGATATGCAAATTGAGAGAATTTAGGGATTTTTTCTTTTCTATAGTATGGATCATGATAGGATAATAAATGAATACTATATTATGAAATTAATGAACATATTTTGAAGATCCACCAATTGAGAAAATCTAAGGATGTGTTCCTTGCTACAGGAGAAGCTAGAACTCAACATTTAATGAAGATTCTAGTTATTAGGTACCAGATCCACTTTTTGAGGGTTTTTGTAGGGGAAATTAGACCTCCTTTCAATTATATTTCCTCCTCATAAATTTTTATAAGTACTCATTAGAATTAGCCTATAGGGTGAGGAAATTTTTGTGTTTTTGTGAAGAAAACTTGTTATTTAGTGGTTATACTTTCATTTCCATCAGGGATGCTCTTGACTTGATTCCGGTAATGAAGCTTGGCTTTATTTTTAGCTTCTAAGGCTTGGTTTACTTAATATGACTTTGAGTATCCTTGGGCTTGTCCATCCTAATAGCCTCAGAGACCTGTTGTGTATTTTATTTCTCTTATTTCCAACTTTTCTTTGCTTAGTTACATTTATCATTTTTGCCCTTATCTTTCATGTTTCATTTGTTGTAGGTTAGATTAGTTAAATTATTGAATTTATATTGTTATCATGTCATTTATATAGTTATAAGTGTGATGCATCCTTAAAATAGCACTACAAATTTATTTTCGTCACTGAGTTACTTGGATTAGCTTACTAGTTCATTGTTTTGAAATTTCTAGTTTTAGTAGTAAATTTCTACTGAATTTTAGCATGTGTTAATGAAGTTATTTTGAGTTTATTCCACATGGATTGAAGCCTTAAAAAATTCAACTTAATTAAAAAGTTAAAACCACAGCATTTACATTTGATTAGCTTAATTATTTGGCAAGTTAACTTGACATATAGGATTGCTAGTAGTTTCTTGTAGCAAAATGGAGCTTCCTGTAGCAGTGTATTTTCGATATTATCCCTTTCTTTGAGACCCCTTTGGTTGAGTTGAGTCTTGGTAGATATGCCATTTAGCTTCCACAATGATTGTTTCTTAAATGTTGATTTCTGCAACTAGATTAGATTCCCTTTCCTACAATTTACTTTAAGCAATGTGTGATTTATTTCCTGCAAAAGTAGATTATAGGAGTGTTTCTATTCTACAAAATTAATATAAGATGTGTTCTTTATATTATTGAAAGTAGAATAGATTTCCTTTCTTTCATTTACTTTCCAAAAAATTAGGACAGGTTTTCTTCTTTCTACTTACCTTCTGAAACTTAGGACTCGCAGATTACTAGGATCATTGCCCATTTGAAGTTGTCTCATTGACTTCTTTCACCTGCATAACAGGGAGTTAGACTAGGAAGAGGAAGATGTTTGTTTCACATATAGTGTTTACCACTCTTAAGTTTTTATTAAACCCAAGTTGATAATTAAAGGAGGTTATTGGGGTTTCATCAATCTTGCTGCAATACTGAGATCCATCAGTGTTTTCAAAAGACATTTAAAGAAAACTAGAGGTCTGTGAGGCTTTTGCTTGCATATGAACATGATTTCCTCCTCGCTGACTTGGTGTTCTAATACATACTCACATATGAAGAGGCAAAGTGGAGAATGGAAGGGAGGGAACAAGTAGACATACCGCCCATCCAATATCCCGAAGAAGTGAAAAGATAAAGACAAAGGGAACAAGGGTGTTTGGAGATAGAAGAAATCTAAAGGGCCAAATATGAAGAGGAAAGAATGAAATATGATGCATTGGAAAAGAAATGGATTGAAGCCAAAATTAGAAAGGAATAGGAAAGGTTGGCCCAGGTTAGAGTCCCAACTATTGAAAAAATTACTATTGATGAAGAGGAACCAAAAAGGGAGGTAGATGCATCGAAAACGGATACCAACAAGGGGAAGGAGTTAGAGTTTCCCTCAAAATATTCCTAAAAAAGGGAAGTATCAGAGACAATAAATATGACAACTACCACTATAAAAAGCTCTATCATTCCCCAAAATTTGATTTCATTTGTTCCAACAGTCATTAAGAAAACAAGTATTATGCCTATTATCGATCATCCCAAGAATCTCAACAATGAATTCAGTGAATTAGGATAATATTATTATCGAAAATCTAGAAATTAAATCATCCACAATGTCCATATAGGAGCAACCACAAAGGCCATAGTGGACACAACCTTTGTTTTAGGATCCCTTGTCATAGAAAACAAAACTAACACCCAAAGTTTATCAATGGATGTGAAGTAGCTGACTCAAGTGGTAGTGTTTCTAGATGAATAGTTTAAAGACTAGAAGTAGTGGATGGATATTGAATAACATGATAGACTAAAAGAAAAGTGTATAGGACTGTCAAAATCCTTTAGGGCTTAATATGAGCAGTAAATAGTGCAGCCGAAGGAAGCTCATATTAATGAGCTAAAGGAATTGAAAAAGAGTCACATAAAAGATGTCAATGTTAAAGTGGGACAACTTCTGAAGTACCAAGCTTACCTTCAAGTACTTAAAGCACAAGCCATTAAAATCAATAATGATTTGCAAAACACCTAACATTCTTTCATGGAAATGTTGGGGGAAGTCTAAGAATACTTCGTACAAGTGGAGTGAATAGCTAGCGAAAGTAACACCCAATTGGAAGACCAAAATAATCTAGCAAATCTCTCAACCAAATCATTGGCTGGAAAAAGAAGCATTGGAATGCTCAAGACTCACTACCCCAACTTGACAAAAGGAAAAAATAAAAATATCGATCATTGATTGATGTCTGGAAATCAGAGTGTGAAGACGTTAAAGCAATAGTGAATGAAGCTACCAAGATGGCCAAGAAAATGTGGGGAACCTCCATGGATATTATAGAGGAATAGGAGCTTGAAACCATGGAATATATACCCATCTCAACCCCCATCACATTGAATATCAAAGAAATAACTAGATCCAGGGCCAATGTGGTCACCGAAATTGAACAGATTCCAAAGGTGAATGATGAGTCAATAGAAACATTTATCACCACTTCCACCAAAGAAGAAACTCAACTCAATTGTTACACTACTAGTATGAAAAAATATATTAAAAGGTTGATGAACCAAACATTGAAAAGGGAGAAACAAGTATAGAATATGGACATTCCCAGAGTCTCTGAAATTTTAAATATCCATGTAACCTCGAAGAAGTATCGACAACAATTAAGTCCAATGAAGTCCTAAAGCTATATCAATTCCAAAGGAGTTATCGACATATTGCAATTTTTGTAACTGTAATTCAAAGTATAAGTAGGAAGTCTCCCCATTTTGAAGAAATGGGAGGAAGGGGGAGTAAAAAAATGAAGGTTGAAATTTCCCGCTAAAATTCATTTTGCAATAATTTGTAACAAAGTCTTTATTTTCTGGTTAATGCAATTGACTTGTCCAGAATATAGAGGTATCTTTCCTATATGCAAATTTTTAATGTTTACAGTGCGAGAATCTTGTGTATCTACATAAACTTATCAGAATGTCAAGATTCAATTATAATTAATTGACCGGTCTTAACGTGAATTTCACTTTTAATGGTTATATAATGAATAAACATCTTGGAAAGCTTGCAATCATTAAACTTTTTACTTCTATTTAGGAAAAGAACCTTTCTTATCATTCTTTAGTTCCATTCAGTATAGCAATTAACCTCTTTGATCCTAAAATAATTATTATTCCCTGTAAATCAAAATAGTTAGAGAGGCAAGGATAGAAAATCTCATTAACAGTAGACATAGTTTATAGCTTACAAAAGAATTCCTTATGCGGAACTGGCAACTGAGCCCACTTACCAGTCGAAGATTACCACTCCAAATGAAAGTGGGTCTAATTGGGGCCTACAATTGGGTTTTCTCCCCTCATTGATGACATCTCCAATGGTTATCACATACTATTCATCAACATAGCTTTCTATAAAACAAAAACAAGAAAACATGTGAATAGATGAACTCCCAATAAAATCTATTAATTATAGGTCATATAACTACAATCTAAAAATAACTTAGAGAAACCATTGAAGGGGTAACATAAAAGACTTTAGTAGGCTCTACATGGAATTAATCCAATGTAAAAAGTAGGGAATGCAAGAAATAGATAGAGGCCATCATTGGATACCCTTTTTATACAAATATATAAGGTTGTGGGTGAGATTCATTACCTCCATGGGAAATTCTTCCAATGTGAATGAAACCAAAGATGTTTCTAGATTTGTATGTAGAAAACTTTTGGAAAATCCATCAAAGTTGTGATACATGGAACCGTAATCATCTATACACTCAAAATTAGCTTGAGGACATAAATTTATCCACAACATGTGATTTCAACAAACCTTAGAGTCTAGAAAATCAAATGAGTGACACTTGTGAAAGCCCTCACTTGGATGATTAGGTGAGGTGCCAAATGGGTGATAGCTAAAGGTTATTTGAGGGAGAGACTTGGAGTAGAGTAATAAATTTGATACATCTAGGTAGGATGCATGGCTGAAAAAGAGAGATTCCAACCTCAAATAAATCTTTGAATATGTATTAAAGGCATGGCATAAGGCACTATGATTTTCTCCAAAATGAAGTTCAAATTGAACTTGAAAGTATAGACATAGAAATACGATAACACTAAACCTTGTGCATAAAAGGGCAATCAAACAACACATGTACAAGTGGCTAGATGGAACATTAAGTTATGTGTCAAATCTATATAGTAAATATAGATGAAAAGTTATGTGTCAAATATATAGTAAAGATACATAAACCATAATTTGTAAGGGACATCCCACGTGGAACTCCATAAAGAAAACTAAAGATAAAGTGTGAGATATGCTAATGTAGTAATATTTATCTCAATATTCAATTTTTGCAACCTAAGTGTCAAATGGAATTTCCAAAATTTAGATTATATCTTATTAGGTTGAAGAATAAGATTTATTATCAAGGTGTAAAGCAAACAAAATAGAAAATGATGTCTTCTTAAAACAACATAATGGTTGAATAGACTCCCTTCCAAGGAGAGTTGGATCTGGTAATTGGGAAAGTTATCAATATCAAGAAATAAATCTAAGTATATAGGAACAAATGTTCCAAAAGGCACTCCCCTTGAGGTAGTATTAAAGGTTGTAAAGACCACAAAAAAATAATCAATAAAAACAATGATATGAGATACCACCAACTATTAGAGTTGGATGAATAATAATTTAATGTGCTTTTTAAAGTATCTTATGAATAAATGTGATGGAGATATATTATATTTACAAATATTAGTACTAGCACAAGTATATAAATTAAATGGTTGGTAAATGTCGAGAGGGATCAATCCATAATAAGCATCAAAACACTTACTTCACCATATATGTCAAGATGATAAAATTTAAATAATAATAATAATAATAATAAACACTATTATAAATTTCTTTAAAATTATTATTACTATGACTATTAATAATAAAAAAATTAATATATAAGTTAAGCATATATACATTGTAAAAAACATGTAACAATATTCTTAACTATGGAGATTCATCCCCACATTATAGAGATTCATAACTTGTAAATGAGCTTTGTTACAACCATGGGCAAATACTATGACTTGTCAATACCACATGCCCAAACAACCATAACTCATTTCATATGGCACTTATTCATATGACATTTTTTTAATCAATGAATTTAATTAAAAAGGAAAAAAAGGCTTAACTACTTTGGAAATAAATCTAGCCTTTGATTTGTGTATACTACTATGAATATTCCAAAACATTCTATAGAAATTAAATCCCTGTCATCATATAATAATTATTGATATTTTTTTTGTAAATTGAAGCTTTGGTATTACTCAACAAAACATTGTTACATTGATTTTCTAGAAAGCTCACAAGAGTTCATTTTTTCTTCTCCAACATGTACAGTTTGAAAACTAGACTCTAGCGCCAACATGAAAAGCCAACAAAGAATAAACTCAACTAAGTTATGAACCCAAGCCAATAATAAGATGTTTTCCATATTATAATGCATATTAGCCGAACAATACATACATATTGCTCATATGATAGCAGGGTCGACACCATACAGTTACAAAAAATACAAATGCCTACATAGCAATATAAACCCTTGGCCTCCCTTATAAAGATGCCTTCTAGCACATCAAGAACATGCCAGTGAAAGCACCACATCAAACCAAAAAATAACCATAGTAGACAAACCTACAAACATATGTCAGGAATGACCCTGACAAGACAACAATATTCATAGTTGCAAGCCATAAACAGGCTCTAATGAGGCAGAAGAAAACATCTAAGATCTTACCATCATGCCTAGAAATACGAACCAATAAATTATCCATTGAAAAACCATCCTGTATGCTCATTGATCATTATCTGATGAGGGGATTGTAGTAGGGACCCTTGCACTAGAACCTAGGGGATCCATTAAGTCTCCACCATCTAAATCGCAGGTGATATGGCTTTCTATATGCACCAGACGAGAATCAAATTTATTTAGGAAAAATATTTGATTCCTGAGAATCCTCTTAATGTCTTCCAAGGAAGAGAATACATTATAAATTTCTACTTGCTTGTCCTTCAACGCCAGACCCAAGAGGGTCTTCATCTGCCAATGCAAAACCACCAAGTTTGAGTATTGCTTCTTCCTGCCCCTAGTAAGACCAGGATTAGGAACCCATGTCAACATATCCTCCATAATCTCTGAATTTGAATGAGATTGACATTCAATCCCTACTTGAGTCTCCAAATTTCAGATCTCTTTCCTAGTCCCCGGTAGAACCGCATTAAAATAGGTGGTAGCCAAGTCATTAGCAAAGAGTCTAGCTCCTCGATGACCATGAGGAGTGGTGCCACCTTGCCTGCATCTGCATCTCATTATCTTCCTCGACAACGTGGCTAACACCCCAGGGGCACACCTCGAGAAACTACTATGAATTCCCCTCCCTGCAAAGAAACAAGAGAAAGTACCAAACCCACCAACAATAGGACTAGGATACCACGCTAGACAATCATCCAAATAAGCTAAAACACAAACACCAAAATTGACATAGACTCCATTAAGAGAAAAAGCAGGAGGCATCATGATATCATAAAATGATAAGTAGTGAAATATAAATTGGAATGAATCTTGAAAAAGTTGTTACAGGATATTTCCTTGCCATTTTGAGACATGTGAGGAGAGATGGCTCGTGAGGGTTACGGTTAGGGTTTCTGGTCACTACAGGCTACAGAAGTTAACCATGGAAGGCCACCAGTAACCTGCTTGACGTTTTTACTGTCGTGTCTTCGTTTACCACCAACTCTCTGCTGTGCTTCTATTACCTGGGGTTTTGACCTGCCGAGATTTTGGGGGGTTACTGCTATTCCATTATCGGCTGTCTTTATCTATGGTCTGCTCCTGTTTCCTAGCAATCCGGTCTGGGTCTTGGAATTTCTCTGTTTTTTTTCCTGCAGTTTTGAGGTGTCCTCTGTTCCAAGGAGCAACTGTCGACATGGATGACATTGATGCCGTGGACTATTCTGAAGACCCGCTAGATGGGGTATCCATCTGGCGTTCCTCATTTCTCGTGTCGGTTGGGCTGTATAGCTCTGGTTACTCTTTGGCGGAACCATCACGGATGCATCCTGTGGTCCTGCCGGATGACCCACCTACCTGGCCATTGCTTTCTACCCCCCCGGCTTCCCCAGCTACCCTTGGTTTCGTCTCTGACTGCCTAAACCCTAACCCTGGGTTAGACCCCCTTGTATCAGGAGCACAGGCCCGACTGATTACTCCTCCACCGGTGACCGTGGGTATTGCCGGTTTAAACCCTCAGGCCTCTTTTACTTCTCCTTCTGGCAGTTTTACCATTGTCTCGCCTCTCGCCGGTACTTTACCTACCTCTGTTGACAGCCTCACCCCCTCCTCGTCGAACCCTAACCCTCCCCCTATTTCTTTGGACCCTCTTCTGGGTCAGGTACAGCATCTGCCTCCTCCTCAGGGGACTAAGAAGAAGTACAAGTGCTACAAATCAAAGGTGGACAACATCTTCCTGAGATTAGAAGAGTACATTCAGTGGGGAGAGACTATGGATTTCGCTGACATGGTCTTGGTCGGTCGCATCAGGGGCTGAAACTACACGGCCGCTCGTTTGAAGACCTGGGCAGCAGAGGTTTGGGGTCACCATCTGGTGGACATCCCCTTCATGCAGACTTTTGTGAGGGGATGGTTCGCATTGAGATTCGCTCGTGTCGATCACACAAATTGGGTCTTATCCTCCTACTGGCATTTCGAACACGCCCCGGTTCTTCTGAAACATTGGACACCTCTTTTTGATCCAGAGACTGAGCAAATTGGCATAGGACCAGTGTGGATTCGGCTCCTGGGTCTCCCATTACAGTACTGGTCTGAAGACATCTTCAGGCGGATTGGCAACGCTATTGGCACCTACATGGAATACGATAAGTCCTATCTACTCACGGGTATGATGGCATATGCTCGTATCCTAATAAACCTCGACACTCGAGGAGGCTTACAGGAGTACATCACTATACAGTGGAGGGACACATCCTGCAAGCAGATCATTGACTACGAAGGCATCCCGTATCGCTGCCGCAGATGCCACAAAGTAGGGAACTTGTACAAGGATTGCCCTCTCTTGCATAAGAACAGGGGTACTGATCAGAGATTGGAGACTGAGCAGACCTGTGGAAACCCTACTCGGTGGGTTGCAGACACTGAACCAGATAATATTGATAAAGATGCAGGGGACCCCCAGGGAACACCTGATAAAGAGGCATCTGACAAGCGTCCTGTTGATACAATCCCTCCCTCGCCTCCTCCTCCAACATGCTCCAGTCCAGTGAAGGAGATCATCTCGACATCAGGTATGTTATTTTCATCTTCCCCTCTCACTTCTCCTGTATCTGGCTTTTCAAAAAATATTGCATCTCATTCATGTATGGGTACTTCCCCCCTATTTTTCCATCCTCGGTCTCTTCGTCTTTCTTGAGATCCCAGGGTTTTATCCCCCACTCCTCCCTCTATTGCTCCCTTCCCCTTCCCCCTCCCATCACTGCCCCCAGCATCCCATCTCTGACATCATCCTCCCTTCCTACTCTCCCCTCCCTCTCCCCCCCATATCCCCCCGGTACCCACTCCGCTCCAAATCGAAGGATAGGGGTTTTGATGCGATTGGTCTGGACCCTGTGATTCCCCCAACCTCCCTTAAATCATCGAGGGGATGCCCATCATAGCTAACTAAAGCCAGACACATTGCAGGTGAAGAAGTTGCCCTCGGGTGACAGCAAACCATTGTCAGGGCCCTTAGAGCTAGGAATGGCCCTCAACCTCACCCTCCATGAAATTCTTATCCTTCAACTGCAGAGGGTTCACTAGCCCTCGCAAAAAACTAGCTCTCAGAAGACTGCTTACATCGACCCAGTTGGACATTATATTCTTACAAGAAACCCTATGCTCGGCTGTTTCTCTTATTTCTACTCTTAATTCTTGGCTGCCGAACTGGACCTTCCACGCCATGGATGCATCTGGGAGATCTAGAGGTACTGCTATAGGCTTCTGCAATAAGTCGATGGATCTCAGGAACTTATGGGGAGGTAAAGGCTTCATAGGCATGGACATATATGCCCACACACTTGAATCTGAAGTCCGTATTATGAATGTATATGGTCCATGTGTGGACAGGGCGATATTTTGGAGGTCCCTCCTCGACTCTGAACTCTTGTAGGCTGACAATATCATTCTAGGAGGGGATTTGAATTTCTCGTTGGGATACAGTGAATCTTTGGGTCACTCAGCCCAAGTTGATGGCCTCACCGACACTATCTCTACCTTACTCAAGGAGCATCAGTGGGTAGACATTCCATCTGCCAAGATACAGTATACTTGGTCTAACAACCACAGTGGTGACCACAGCCTTGCAAGGAGACTAGACAGATTTCTCATCAAAGAAGCTTTCTTAAGTTCTCATCCTCGTATTAGATAGGGGTTGGTACCGAAGGTATTTCCGATCATCGGCCAATATTTTTGGAGTTGGCAGATACAAACCAGAGGATTAAAAGCCCCTTCAATTTCAATGCCTCTTGGCTTAAGGATCCCTCTTATATTCAACTAGTTTCCAATTATTGGCAAACAAACCCTATTATGGAATGCGAGGATCATACTATTGGCTTCATCAGAAAGTTGAAAGAACTTAAGAGGATCTCTAGAAATTGGGCACACCAGAAACGAAAAAATGATGACAACATTTTGAGGGAGGCAGAATGGGCCATTGCCTCATATGAGGACACATCTAATGGCACCTTCTTATCACAGGAAAACAAAGACCTTTATACCTCCCTTGTCTCGAAGCGTTTCCAAATCCTGAAAGAAAGGGAGGAGAGCTGGAGACTCAGAAGCAAGGCAATTTGGCTCACTGAAGGAGATAACAATACTAAGTTCTTTCATAAATTTTCCAATGGAAGAAAAGCTATAAATACTATTTGGGAACTTCACAATGAGCAGGGTCAATCGGTAACAACACAGCAGGATTTGGCTAGATTAGCCATTGAGCACTTTAAAAGCATCTACAAGGTGCCTAGAGATGTGAATATTTTGGAAATCAGGCGGGTTGTTGAACATTTTCCCAAGTTTGTGTAGCAGGAAGACTCAGAGAATCTGATGATGGAAGTGACGAAGGAAGAACTTGAAGCAACTATAAAATGGTTCAAGAAAGACAAGAGCCCTAGACCTGACGGGTGGACCATCGAATTTTATATTGCTTTCTTTGATATCCTGGGGGATGATTTACTCAAGATTGTGGAGGATTGTAGAAGAAGTGGCAAAATATCCCCGGCCATCAAATCCACCTTCGTTGCCCTTATCCCGAAATCTGACTTCCCTTCCTCTTTCAATGACTTCAGGCCCATCTCCCTTTGCAACTGTCTGTACAAGATTATCGCAAAGATCATCGCAAATCGCCTAAAGCCAATCTTGTCTAGACATATATCCTCAGAGCAGTTTCCTTTTCTACAACACAGACAGATACATGAGGTGATTGCCACTGCTCAGGAAATCCTACACACTATGCAGACGAAGAAGCAGAAAGGCATGATTTTGAAGGTGGACCTCTCGAAGGCCTTCGATAGAGAAAATTGGCTCTACATTAGATTATTATTGACCCACCTGGGTTTTCCTTATGTATATATCTAGTGGATCATGAGCTGCATCAAGGATGTATCTTACAGTGTTTTATTAAATGGGGAAGCCACATCTTTCTTCCTTTCGGAGAGAGGACTCAGGCAGGGATGTCCTCTCTCCCCCCTCCTATTTTTACTTATCATGGAAGGATTAAGTAGATCAATCATCGCTGCTCGCAATAGAAATCAATTGGTTGGCATCAAGATTTCAGAGAATTTTTATCTGACCCATCTATTGTTTGTTGATGACATTCTCATTTTCTTAAATGGCAGTATTGGATACACCATGGTCCTCCAAAATATATTCAAACTCTTTCAACAAGCAACCGGGATGATAGTTAATGACGGGAAATCCACAATTACTACTTTTGGATGCTCACTACATGAGACCATATTCACCACACAGTGCTTCCCCTTCACCTCTCTGAATCTGGAAGATGGTCTAAAATATCTGGGCTTCAGGCTCAAGCCCCTAGGATATAGGATTGCAGACTAGACGTGGCTCATTGTTAAAGTGGAAAAGCGCCTACAGATTTGGTACCATAAATACCTATCCCGTGCTAGTAGATTAGTCCTTATTAAAGCTGTGATCGAGGCCACACCTGTTTTCTGGATGACCCTAGCATGGATACCGAAAGGTATTTTGAACAGGCTCCAAAGTATATGTTGCAGATTCTTATGGAAGGGCAACCTATCGGGTAGAATCTTCGCTTGGGTCAAATGGGATAGAATTGCAATACCAAAGAGATGGGGAGGATGGGGCATCAAAAGGCTTGATCTATTTTCGAAAGCCTTGGCAGCAAAGCTTGGTTGGCAACTTATCACTTCCAACAGTCTCTGGTCCCGGGTTGCACAAGTGAAATACATCTGGCCCATGAACCTGATGGACTGGTTCAGACAGCTACATGAAACAAGTAATAACATCTCCAATATTTGGAAGGCGGTTATGAATGCATTACCACTTCTTCGAGAAGGTATCACATGGAGAATAAATGAAGGAAATGCTGTTCGTATTGGCACAGATCCATGGGTTGGCTGTGGCAATGCACACAAACTGCCAGCAGACTTGATTAGGTACCTAAACAGCAGGGGTATCACCCACATTAAACACATTGGTGACAGAAATAATTCCACCTTTCTTCAGCAGGCATGGAAATCGGCTCATGACTTGGACATCCCCGAACAATGGCAACTTGATTGGCAGGAATACACCGAAGCGCTCACACAAGCACATATCCGTCTGACTGAAGGAACCGGACGAGGTTATTTGGGCTTTTGCAAAACACGGAACATACTCTCTGAAAGAGGGCTACATCAGACTTATGGAACCTTACAAGCCTCAAAACATCAACCCAACTTGGATATTACTCTAGAAGCTTAAGGCAGCCCCCCGTACTCATCTACTGCTGTGGAACATACTGTTTGATAAGATCCCTATAGGGTCTAATCTAATGAAAAGGTCCTTTCATGGCCCTTTTTGGTGTCATCTGTGTCACAATGATGAAGAGAGTATTGAACATCTCTTCCGAAATTGCCCATCCTCAAAGGAATATTGGAATTGCATCATTGCACACTATCCATTCCTAAAAGCCTGGCAAGGGCATAACATTCTAGATGCCTGGAGTACTTGGTGTCAAAACCATATTGGAAAAGCCAGGAACATGCCCCTTTGAGCCTGCTGGTCTATATGGATTGCTAGAAACCATTCTATAATCAACCACATAGCCCCTCATTGGCCAACTATACTGCTCCATACTATCACTGATTTTGATCTTCTTCCCGAGGAGGATACCAATACCCCTCCCTACACCATCATTCCTAAAACCATAGACAAATCAAAACCGTGGGCATATTTTGATGGATCCGCACAGGAGGCAGGATTTGGTGGAGGAGCCATTCTTTACCTAAATGATTCTCACTGTTTTAAGATCCAAATTAATCTAGGCAGGGGAACTAATAATTATGCTGAACTCAGTATTGCTAAACATCTCATTCATTTTGCTTTGGAACAGCACTACAGTCATCTATAGTTGTTTGGTGACTCCAAAATCGTTTGTAATTGGCTTAATAATGCATCCCATTGTAATGCATTTTCTTTGCGGCATATACTAGGAGAAGCTCAAAGATTGATATCCTCATTTGACTCCTTTGTCTGTCACCACATTTACAGGGAGCAAAACACGGGGGCAGATCATCTTTCAAAAGAGGCAGCGCATACACAGAGCAATGACTGGTTGATTTAGGAGGAAATTGATGGGTCCTTCCATCAATACTATCACAGACCTTTTGTGGAACTTGGTCAAAATGGGCTATAAGCCCTAATACTTTCTGCTCATATTGCATAAATTATGGTTCTTGTATCTACTTTAGTGGTTCATATATATGACTTTGGACGTACAGTTTTGGTTTTCGGTATATAGTTTTCTCTCTCTGCGCAGAGACATTACAATTTTGGACTATTTCTCTCTATCTGTTAGAGAGAAGGCATAGTCACAATATAGCTGATAACAGACTCCCTACGTGGAGATACAACTATTAAGTTTTTATATCTTTTTTGGACAGTCTTATGTATCTTGACAGGCGATCTTTCCTCCACATGCATATGCCTCGGCATCTACACAATGTAATTTCTTATATATCAATAGAAGTTACGACTTTTTTCCATGGGAAAACAAAAGAGAAAAATTAGGCACAACTACCTCGAGTTGCAAATCAAACCCCGTTACCATTAAACACAGATAAAGTCTTGCGTATGCCCACAAGCCTGAGGAGCTAAAATGGTGAGCACAACCCCTTAACACAGGACCCTGACTTCTTTCTAAACTATTTGCAGACTTGGCATAACAAGGGATGAAATTCTTCAAAGTGCTATTTTTTTTCAACTTTTTCACTTTAAAAAAAGTTTGCACCTTATGGATTTGATCCCTCTCCACACATGATATATCCAGATGGATCTAAAATAATTCTTATATATGTAGTTGATATTGAAATATTTGATGAAAAAAGGAATTACATGTCCAATAATAATAAGAAATTCTTATATATATTATTTTTCCTTATGTGTTTAGAGATCAAATTCAAATCAAGGTGGGATCCTTTTTTCAAGTTTTGCATTTTAAAAGTTGTTTACACCTAATGGATTTGATGTCTCTATACATGATAGATATGGAATTATGGCACATTTAAGTTAGTTCATATATCTATATATCTATATATATATATATATATATATATATATATATATATATATATATATATATTGAAATATATTTTTTTATTTATTAATACTTTCTATATGTCATGTGTCAAGTCCATGTTGAGCATTGTCTCCCTAAGATTGGTTGTAGAACACGTCTTTCTATCCAATAAGAGAGATTTTACTTTCTATTTATATAAACTTGATATTGAATATTGTACTTAAAGTGGATCTATATATATATATATATATATATATATCTTGAAGTCACATGCCAACACCATACTATGCATTGAGAGAATTACATTTCTCTCTCATTTGAAAATAAAATATGATTAAAATAAGAAATTTTACTTTCAATTACTTTATCTCTCTATACATAGTTCATAAAAAAACATGTTAGTTAAGGTGTCCATTAAGATATTTTATTTATGGATGGAACTGAAATATTTTTTTTACTAATAAATTTTTTAAATGTTATATGTCAACTTCATGTTAAGCATGAAAGAAATTACAAACTCTCCCACATTAAAGATATGTAATTCCAACCCACGGGGCTTTGGATTGACGGTGAATGGGTGCACTGTTAAGGTACTCCTTGATTGGTTTGACTTTAGTTAATCACGGATTGATTAATTATGTCCTTTGTCTGGGTTCGAATATAATATAAATTTTATGTTTCAAACTTAGGGGTAGGGATATTAATATTAAGGGGGTTTAATAAAACATACGGGAAAGGGGTTTTTTCATGAATTACCATATAAATAATGTTAATGGTTTTTATGAAATTTGCGAGGGATAAATGAAGTGGTGCTAAGCATAATGTATTTTTGTGATTTGATTCACTTTTTACATAGAGACATTACAACTTAGGCTAAGTGCATTTTGTGGGTTTTTCATAAAAAGGGGTATGCATGGGGGTGCTTGCTTTTCCTTAGGAAAATAGTGTTTTAACCTTAGGAATAGGGATTTATTAGGGAAAACGAATCAATTTAAGGGGGTGAATGTTTATGAGGGGTTTTTAGTACTTAAGATCTATAAGTCATTGGGCCTAGGGTCCGGTCCCTCCAAAAGTCAGAGAAATTCTCTGAGCCCCTTTGACTTTAAGATTTTGGGTACTTGAAACTTATTTTGGGAAATTAGTTAAAAGGTGAAATGAGAGAGGGAAATTAATCAATTTGGCTTTGTGAACTTTATTCCTGTCCAATTTCTCATCCATACTTAGAACTTTCATGATGAGGGTGATAAATATGCTTTTGTCTAATAATCATCACAATTCTGCAACCTTTCTTCTACTTACCCACCTACTCATCCTACCATTTTTTCCTTCTCTTTATTAGGGTGCATTTGAGCTAGCAAACCCTTATCAAACATTTTTATTTCTTTTACAATGGTAATCTAATTAAATCTAACCTTATTACATCCAAGGGCTTAGATTAAACAGTTGAGCTCCTTTATTGACTCTACCTATCTACTTATCTACCAAGATTACACTGTTTGGTCATATTTTATTCTCTATCTATAAGCATGAAATTGAGAACATGAAATAGCCAAGTTTAAAAATTTTGACTATCATGGATTGTGGCATAGGTTACAAACTACACATAATTATTTATTTTGTACAAAAAAGTAAATAGTAGTGGCATTTTGACTTGCACACTTTCATGGTCTTTTCTTTCTTGGGGTTCATATTTTTCATCTTTTTTGACCTTTTTTATTCTTTTTGTCCTTTGATTTTTCTTTTAGAACACACCCTCTTTACATTTTTTAATTTTTTGAATATGGAAAACATTTGCAGAAAGCAAAGGTATGTACATATTAAAGGTTTAATCTCAGCCATTCAAAAATTATGACTCCTATTGGTATAGGAACCTAACAGGGGTGATTCTTAGAGTCTAAAGGTGGAAAGAAAAATGTGATTGATTATCTGGAATCTGAATCTTAGAAGATACGTATAAAATATATTCATGTACCTATTGTTAAAATTTGATACCTTGGCTTGATATAATTTCATAAATATGCTATAAAGAAGTTAGGCCTCCCGATGCTCCTAAAATATTCTTAAAACAAGTTAGCTTGGAATTTTCACTATATTTTTTCTTCTAGGATGTTTATGAATGTGAAAGTTGGAGGAAATAGATAGAATCTCTTAATGTACCTCTAGATAAAATTTCATACCTTTGTTCACTATAATTTTAGAGATATGGTCAGAGGAAGTTATGCTTCTTGAATGCTCCTATATTCATTATATCTTCCTTTCAATTATATCTCAGACTTTGAAATATGGCGAAGACAAAGAAGAGATATCAAGGTAATTTTGATATAAATTTCATAATTTATTTCACTATAATTTCGAAGATATGATCGAAGGAGGTTTGTGTTCCCAGCTCCTAAAAACATGCCATCAAACGGGTCATCTTGGATTTTTTATATGGTTTCATACTTCGAAATATAGAGGAGACAAATGAGAGATTTCAATACCTTGTTTCACTATAATTTTGGAGATATGATCTGAGATATTTAATGTTCTTGAATTCTCTTGAAACATGCTTCAATAGGTTAGCTTGGAAATTTTTCTATAAAATTATTTATAAGATGTTTTAGACTATGAAATCTAGAAGAGATGGAGAAGATATATCTAAGTATTTATTATAGAAGTTTCAGGACTAGATTTTCATAATTGGATATGTGACATGTTGTGCAGGTTCGTTATTGGGAAGAATTCAAAAGAAATAATCTTTAGGAGAAGTAGAATTGGTGAAGGAAGAAATAACAAGTAGATTTGGTGAAGGAAGAAATAGCAAGTAGACTTGTTGAAGGCATAAGAAATTAATAAACCTAGTGAAGGAATAAGAACCATGTAAACTTGGTGAAAGAAATGTAGCTAATAGACAATCTAAAGAAGCAAGTAGACCTAGTGAAGTAGGTTGATGCCTACAAATATTTGCAGTGAAGGGGATTTGTGTCTCCTATAGGTTGGTGTCTAAAAAGCAACAAAGGCGATTGGTGTCTCCTGTGTGTTGGTTCCTACAAAACAACAAAGGGGATTGGTGTCTCTTGTAGGTTGGTGCCTACAAAACAAAAAGGGGGATTGGTGTTACCTATAGGTCGGTGCCTCCAAAACAATAGAGGGGATTGGTTTCCCGTGTAGGTTGGTGTGTACAAAGTAACAAAGGTGATTAGTGTCTCATATAGGTTGGTGCTTACAAAGCAGTAGAGGGGATTGGTGTCTCCTGTAGGTTGGTTCCTACAAAGCAATAATGAGGATTTGTGTCTCTTGTAGTTTGGCGCATACAAAAAAAAAGTGGATCGATTTTTCTTATACGCTGATGTCTAATTGATGTAATAATATGTTGGTACCTACAAGATATTTCATATAAATAAGTTTTGTGGTTTTCTCCTATAAGGGTTTCCATGTATATATTTTGTTGCTTGTTTATTTTATGAGATTGATGCTCTATGATGTTTTATTAGCTTTAGATAAGTGAAATTGTCATTATAATAATTCATTCCCCCCCCCCCTCTCAACATAATTATGAATTCCAACAATTGGGATCTAAGCAGGTTCATTGAAAAGCAATATAACCACTGGAAGGAATATCTCAATGGGACCATGGCTACATGAATGTTTTCTTAAAGCTCCTATGTTTGTGGATCAAACTATGCCTTCTGGAAGAAAAATGAGGGAATATCTGATGTCTCTTGTTGTTGAAGCTTGGAATTTTGTAATAGATGGAAGGAAACACTATAAACATAATGCATAATTCATGAGTGCCATCTTGATTGTCTTATCAAAATCAAAGTTTGATAAAGTGATTCATTGTGAAAAAACAAAGTAAATTTTGGATGAGTTACAAAAAACCTATGACGAAGGTGACATTGAAGAAATGAAAGATAAGAAGAATCTAAAGTTGGATACTACATATGAAATAAGAGTAGAGAAATCAACTTAGAAGGAAGAACCTCTAAAATATTAAAGGAAAGAAAAAAATCAAATCTTGTTATTGTTCCAGTGATGCATTAGATGCATGAGAAGTGAAATATATCTCAAGAGGATTTGGAAAATTCAAGGATATGTTATTATACAAATGTCTTAAGTATGGTAGAATATGTTATTATGCTTCTAAATGTCTATATACAAAATTGGAATATTGTGATAATGAAAAATATCTCCTAGCCATGAATGTTCAAGTTGTAGATCATTAAAATGAAGATTCATACTTAGACGAAGAATTTTAACATGAGAAGATGCAAAAGAAGTGAAATCTATAGGTAAACTACTATTCCAACATAATTACATGTCCACATGTAATTTTGGAAAATATTAGTGATAAATAAGAGCATGAAGATAAGAGAAAATATTATGTGTCAAAAGAAAATATGTGACCCATACTAAAGAAAGTAATAGATATGAATCTGATAATAAAAAAAGGAATTCCTACTCATGACCATGGAGGCTTAATACATTGAGTAATAAAAATCACATTCAAATGAAGAAAATGTTTTTGGGAAGGTAGATTTTGAGGGAGAACTTATTAGTGCCTTAAAAGAAACAAAAAGACTCAGAAGAAAGAATAAATACATTAAGGATCTATTACAGAATTATGAAAGAAATATGATCATTCTGATGAATCATCAATTAGCATCATAAATATAGAAATAAAATAGGCTAAGGAAATAGAGGATACACTAATAATTCATCTGAAAGAAAAGGAAAGAAATTGTGAAAATCTAGATGCATAATTTGTATCCTTGAGAAAGGATCAATAGAAGGAAAATGCTTAGTTGAATATAAAATTAAATTTTGTAAAAGGGACTGAATTATTAGCTAACATTTCCATAAATATCCTCATATTACAACAAGTCTTGGATATCATGAAAGTGTGAATGGAGAATCAAGCTCAAATTCATCAGAAGAGTGGCGCAAAAAGGAACCTGAAAGATGTGATAATTTTCTCAAAAGATCTATTATTGAAAACATCAGTAGGAAAGAAGGAGAGGACCAACAAAAATCTAATCCATAAATATAATAAAGAAACACCAAGCAAGGAAATGAAGACCAGCCAAGGCCCAAGAATTGATTCAGAAGAACAATTTCCCTAATAAGGCCAATTACTTCTAGTATCAAAATCTCTTTTATATGGCTATTTCTTCTCATGTAATAATTTTGGTCATAAGAAAATAGATTTCAAAGAATATGTAAGGAATTAATTTATGAATAATAGGAGTAGGGTATCGTATAAGATCTCAAGGAATGGTCATGTGAGAAACAATCTTATAAGCTTTAATGAGAATGATGTAGGAAATTACAATTCATTTCCCCCTTTATTAGGTTATGTTGAATGTTTCAAATGCACAATTTTTTGGCACAAATCCAATGATTATAGATGCAATATATTGAGGCATCTAAATCAAAGTAGAGAAGAAGATGTCATCAGAAATGGAAATAAAAGAATAAAGGTATGGATAAGGAAGCAAGAGAAGAAGGAAGATTATGTGCTCTAGATCTATGTGTTCAAAACAAAGATAACAAGTGGTATATAGTGAGTGGATGTTCAAGGCATGTGGTTAGAAAGAAAAGTAAATTTCTCTCCCTAAAAAGGGCCAAAGGAGGTAGCATCACCCTTGGAAATAATGATTAACTGGAAAAGCATAAGTCTTGATGATGGAAGTACAAAAACTTAGAATATTTGGTTGGTTGAATTCCTAAAGCACAATATAATGAGTGTAATTCAAATGGTTGATCAAGGGTCTAATATCACCTGTCTAATATCACCTTCCATTCTAAAGGATGTGAAATAAGAAAAGTAGGTTCATCGAGATTGGTAGAAAATGTAATCTGGTTTCCAAACAATGTATATGTCTCCAATGAAATTAAAAGAAAGAAAAAGTAATGCCCCTAACAACTCATCATTAAAATAAAAAAATAAGATAAGTGAGAGACTACAACACCTTAAGCCACATGAAGAAAGTTAGAACTTTTCAGAGTGAGCCACAAGAGATGAAAGATGAAATGGAAAGTTTGTAGGATATGAATTAGCAGTTGAAAGTGAAGTGAATGGTGAAATTCAATTGGAAAGAAAAGAAAAATGGGGAGAGAATGAAATAAGGAGAAGCATCAGTTCAAGGGGAGAAGCACTTTGATGTTAAAAGAGTTAAGTTGTATACAAAAGGAAGCATAAGCCCAAGGGGAGTAGTCCCAAAAAGAAGAATTAAAAGAATTTTCAATCACTGGGGGAGAAATATCAAGAGTAGAGATACATAAGAGGAAATTTGGCATGCAGGGATAGATAGACATTGTATTGATAGGGGATCCTAGTTGCAGATAAAGGAGAAGTAAGCAATCATAGAAAGTAATTGTTTTGTGTTAAGATATTCGGGGGAGAAATTGTAGCCATAAGTAAAAATAACCCATTGGAATTGATCTCATAGGGGGAGAATATGCAGACATAAGGAGAGAGAAAAGGCAAGGGAAGTAGTTGTAGTTACTAAGAGAAGTTGTGGATATAGGAAGAGTTATAGTCATCAAGAGAAGTTAAAACTAGAGGAAGAGTTGCAAACACTAAGAAAAGTTGTAGATAGAAGAAGAGTTACAAATAAGGATAAGCATAGGTTTAGGGAGAGTATCCCTTTTCCATTGATGCCAAAGGGGAAGAAGTTGCAATGACAAGGAACATTGAAGACAAGGGGAGTTCTTCAATATTATTATATAATTGACTAAGGGTTGCCATCAATGACAAAGGGGGGAATTGTTGTAAATATTTTTTTCATTGATGTAAATAACATGGGGAGACTACATATGTACAATATAAATATTGGAAAATGAAGGTTGTTGGAAATATTGTTTTTGGACTTTTAATGCCAAAATTCGATACCCTATATTTGAAGAAATTTTTACTCTCATTCCATATATGGTTAGAAATCGTATTCATATACCTTTCCAATGGTATATGTCATGTTGTCCTTATGATTCAGGTTTGGCACTATGGCACAGGTGTTGTACTTGATGGCAACTCACTCAAGTGGCAAATCTATGTTCAGGCTCTCAAAATCATAGAAAAAGAGATACCCGCAGGTGAGCTTAAGAAAAGCTGCGGACCCGCAGGTGCCCCAAACAAGAAGTGCGAGCATACCCGCAGGTTCTCCGAACAAAAGGTGCAGGCGTCAAATTCACTCACTTCAATGCAGAGAAGCGCACGCACGTGGGAATTTTTATGATTGGTCCATGGTATTTAGTCTGACGTACATGATCCTATGGTTTTGGTCCGTGGTATAGCATCTAAATTATTGAACCCCGGTTTTGGATCCCTTGTATTGGTTTTTGATGGTTTTGTTCCATGGTTTGAGTAAGGGCTTGCCTATAAAAAGGAAAGGAGATCACTTGGCTAGTCACTTGTGAAATTTGAATATCTTAAGATCTGAAATTTTGGGTGATCGGTTTGAAAAGCTAGATCTAAATCAAAGTGAAAACTGTAAATTGTAAGGTGGATCTATTGATAGGTCGTGATCTCTTTGGCGCATGATCAGATCTGTGGATCTGACTGTCTGTGGCACATTGGAGGACTGTTAATTTGGCTCTATTCGGAGGTCCGCAGGTGATCCACAGCGCAGGTGCGGAGGTATGCAGCGAAGCTGAAGGCGCAGTGCGGAGGTACGTAGCGCAGCAGAAGGCGTAGGTGCAGAGGTACGCAGCGCAACAGAAGGTGTAGGTGCGGAGGTACGCAGCGCAACAGAAGGCACAGGTGCAGGGGTACGCAGCGCAGCAGAAGGCGTAGGTACGGAGGTACACAACGCAGCAGAAGGCGCAGGTGCGGAGGTACGCTATCGGGTAGACAGTGCAGGTGTGGAGGTACGCTGTCGGGTAGACAGTGCAGGTGCGGAGCTGTGCAGTCCAGACACAGAAGAATTGCGGATATTCGCAGGTTTCTATTGGTGAAGTTGCGGACTTTTCTTGAAATATTTGTTGGCTACCTTTTATCTATTGCTGGAGAGTTCTGGGTTTAGATTACTGGTATTGCTTTTCTGGTTACTACATTCTGAGAAGTTATTGGTTGATTCACATGTACTTGATGATTATTTGATGTTCATGGATCCAGTTTGAAAATTTATGAAACGTGGTCCTTGGAAGAAAAAAAGTAGGTCAGCACCTACGTACTAGTAGTTCAGCTAGTACAAGAGCTAAGGGGGTTGTAGCTCCCTTCCAGGAGAGACTGGAAAACGAGAGAGGGTTGTAGCTCTCTGCAGGTTGCAGGCTGCGTACTGGTAAAGGACTGTAGCAGTACAAAATCATTGTAAAAGAAGTTTCTAATTGAAAGAAGATAGAGACATATTGCAGCAGGTGGTTTTCACCCACATTGGGTTTCCACCTTATATCTGGTGTTCTTTGGTGTGACTATCTGTTTTTCTTGTTCTTGTTCATTATTATATGGTACTGACATACAAATTAATGATCAATATCTGAAGAATAAATTAAAGTATAAATCTGGAAGATATATTGAAAAGAATTTTATAATACTGATTCACCCCCCCTCTCAGTATTATTTCCAACAATTGGTTTCAGAGTAGGTCCTTCTGAAGAAGCTTGATCGCTTGAAGGAAGATCCATCATCATGAGCAACTACGAGAGAGAAGCATCTATCAGGGCACCGATTTTTGATGGGACAAACTTCGTATATTGGAAGGTAGGAGTTACTGCCTATTTTCAATCTCTTGGTATAGAAGTCTGGGATATCATAGATACAGGGTACACTTTTCCATCAGCAACTCCTACAGATCCGACCGAGAAGAAGAAATATGAAACAAATGCAAAGGCTGTCAATACTCTACTAGGATGTCTATCTCAATCAGAATTCCTCAAGGTTATGCAATATAAATCCGCAAAAGAAATATGGGACAAGATTGTTCTGAGCTATGAAGGAGATGAACAGGTAAAACGAGCAAAACTTCAAACCCTCAGAATTCAGTATGAAAATCTCAGAATGCACAATGATGAAAGTGTGGCTAACTATTTCCTTCGTGTAGATGAGATTGTTAATTGTATGAAAAACTTGGGTGAAGAAGTAAAAGAGGCTGTTGTGGTTGAAAAGGTTCTAAGATCCTTGTCCCCTAAATTTGAATCTAAAGTTTCTGCTATAGAAGAAAAGGAGAATCTACGAAACCTCACTATGTCACAGCTGCACGGAATTCTGACCGCTTACGAAATGAGGAAAGGAGGACCATCAGACAGAAGAGAAGCTGCATTCAAGGCTTCAGGCAAAGATTACTATGAGTCAGGACATCTATCAGAAGAAGACGAAGAATCAAATTTTGTCAAGAACTTCAACGGGGGCTGGAAGATTCAAAGGTAAGTTACCTTTCAAATGCTTTGCTTGTGGAAGAGTTGGTCACTATGCTGCAAAGTGTCCACATAAAGACAAGCTTGATAAAGGTAAGGAACCTGTCAGATGGAACAAGAAACAGAATGTAACTAAGAAAAGTTACTACACTCATGAAGACAGTGATGGACTTTCAAATAGTGATGAAGATGAACAAGGTAACAATTATAGACTCTTAATGGCTTTTGAAGATGATGATTTTGTGGACGCTATAGATGAAGAAGGTCTTTATGAAGAAATTTCTAGACTCAAAATATGTTTAGAAGAGAAGAATGTGATCATTGATACTCTTCAATTCCAACTTGTTGAAAAAGAAAAACTTCATGAAAAGTTATAATGTGAAATTGTTGGTCTTAGAAAAGAGATTGAGAAAACAAAAGCTCTTAATCTTAAATTTGTTAAAGGATCTGAAACTCTGGATGAGATTATCAATGTGCAGCGTTCTCCACTAATCAAGACAGGTCTGGGATATAATGGAGAAGCATCTCAAACATACACCTCCAAAAGTTATCTTGATGCAGCAAGGAGGAGCGAGCAAAGGCCTAATAGAAATCATCAGGTAAATCAGGGACAGTTTACCTCAAGAATGAACAAAGATTATCAGGTAAATCGGGGGCAATCTACTTTAAGGACAAACAGAAGCTACAACCAACCTCAGGTAAAACCTTCTCAATTTGCCTCAAGAATGGATGTCAATAGAAATTACAATCATTTGGTTGATCACAGGAGTTTCTTCAATGGCCAATGTTTCTCTTGTCATAACTTTGGCCACAAAGCAGCTCAATGTGTTGCTTATAAGACAATCATGACTAGAGAAGCTCAAAAACAAAGGAGCATGACTGGGATTGTGAAAAGAACCTACAATAACTTTTCTGCTCTTGAAAATGAAATAGAATGCTCTATTTGTAACAACTTCGGTCATGAAGATTCTGAATGCAGGAGCAGGTTTCAGCAGACAACTTAGAAGGAGCAAGCCTCAAGTGTCAAAACATGGAGAATGAAGGAACCACAACCAGAGAGATGTGGTATAGCTTTATATGCAGAAGGGCAAGAAAATCAATGGTACATTGACAGTGGCTATTCGAAACACATGACGGGTGATAAGGAAAAACTCCAGTCATATAGTGCCTTAGAGAAGGAGAAGAAGGTCTCTTTTGGAAATGACACCCCTGCGCTCATAAAAGGTAAAGGTTCTGTTCAGTTGAAAGAAAAGGTCAAAGCTGGAAATGTTATGTATGTTGATGGGTTAAAGCATAATTTGTTGAGTGTCAGTCAGATGTGTGATCAAGGAACAAAGGTAATATTTCGATCAAATGGATGTAGTGTTCGTGATCTTGATACAGGAAAAACAGTGATCAAAGGCATAAGGACTCCAAATAATTTATACATATTCAAAGAAGGACAACATCAATGCTATCTAAGCAAGAACGATGAACACTGGTTATGGCACAGAAGATTGGGGCATCTTAGCTTCTCACAGATAAGGAAAGAATGTAAATACCAGGCAGTTCATGGTCTTCCAGACATCAGAATTCCAGACAATACAATTTGCAAATCATGTCAGTTTGGTAAGAAAACCAGAACTAACTTCCCTGAGAAGGAAGGATCAGCTAGCAGGCCACTTGAACTTGTCCATACTGATGTATGTGGCCCATCTAGGAAAAGGTCACCTCGAGGAGAAGAATATTTCATATTACTCATTGACGACTTTTCCAGGATGTGTTGGATAGGGCTTATGAAGCACAAAGAAGAAGCCTTTGAAAAGTTCAAATCATTCAAAGCCTTGGTGGAGAACAAATCAGATCACAAAATCAAATGCCTCAGGTCTGATAGAGGTGGGGAGTTTACCTCGAATGAATTTTTCGACTTCTGTGAAGAACATGGAATAAGAAGGGAATTCTCTACAGCTAGGACTCCTCAGCAAAATGGACTGGTAGAAAGGATGAACAGAATGGTTCAACAAATGGCTCATGCTATGCTTGATGAGTCTGGAACTCCCGCAACCTTCTAGGTGAAGCTGCATTTGCTGCAGTTGTTATTCTCAACAAGACAAATCTTCGGGTAAACAACACTCAAACTCCTCATGAGCTCTGGTATGGTGAGACTCCTTCGGTAAAACATTTCTAAATTTTTGGAAGCAAATGCTATATTAAAAATAATGATGAAAATCTTGGAAAATTTGAACCTAGAGCAGATGAAGGCATTCTCCTTGGTTATTCTCCTCACAGCAAAGCATACAAATGTTACAATAAAAGGCTTGGAAGAATTGTCGACAACATTGATGTAGTGGTGGATGAAAAAGAAAACACTCCCAGGCAGGTAAGATCTGAAGACTTCGAAGATGATGAAGACTATCCATCAACATCAAATCAGATTCATGATGAAGAAGAAACCCATGAGGCGCCAGAGGAACAGATAAGGATAGAACAAAAGACTCCATCCAGGTATGTTCAAAAGAATCATCCAGAATCTCAAATTTTGGGGCAAAAGGAGGTAGGCATACAAAAAAGAAGAACAATTGCAGAAGCTTCAAGCTATTTGGCATTACTCTCCTCCACTGAACCACAAAATGTAAGAGAGGCATGCAAAGATGAATGCTGGGTCAAGGCAATGGATGAAGAACTTGAGCATATCGAAAAGAACAATACTTGGGAGTTGGTTCCTAGACCAAAAGATAAGAATGTCATAGGGACAAAATGGATCTTAAAAAAAAATTTAATGAAAATGGGGAAGTAATTAGAAATAAGGCCAGACTTGTTTGTAAAGGGTATGCTCAACAAGAAGGAATAGACTTTGAAGAAACTTCTGCACCCGTTGCAAGACTTGAGGCCATCAGAATGTTCCTTGCTCTCTCTAGCTTTCAGAAGTTCAAAGTATTTCAAATGGATGTGAAATCAACCTTTCTGAATGGAGACTTAGAAGAAGAAGTGTACATTGCGCAACCAGATGGTTTCATCCTTGGGAATGATCCAAATCTTGTATGCAGACTAAAAAAGGCTCTCTATGGTCTCAAACAGGCTCCAAGGGCTTGGTACTATCGGTTGGACAAATACCTTCATCAACAAGGTTTTTCAAAAGGATCAGCAGATAGCAATCTTTATATAAAAATTGAAAATGACAAATTGCTAATACTTGTTGTGTATGTAGATGATATTATCTTTGGTAGTAATGAAGAAGCTATGAGTCAAAACTTTGCCTTGGTAATGAAGAAAGAATTCGAAATGTCTTTGCTTGGAGAGCTGACATATTTTCTTGGTCTACAAATCCAACAAAATGAAGGCGGTATCTTTTTATCTCAAACCAAGTACCTCAAGCAGATCTTGAAGAAATATGGCATGGAAGATTCGAAACCAGTATGTACCCCTATGGTTACAGGATGCAGCCTCAGTGCAAATGATGAATCTGCAGCAGTGCATCAACCAACCTATAGATCCATGATTGGAAGTCTACTTTATTTGATAGGTACCCGACCAGATATCATGCACGCAGTGGGAATAGTTGGAAGATTTTAGGCAAATCCAAAGGAAACTCATCTTCAGGCAGTTAAGAGAATCTTCAAGTACCTTCAAGGAACTCAAAACTATGGCTTATGGTATCCTAGAGATACAGATCTCACACTTCATGCTTATACAGATGCAGATTGGGCCAGAAGCGTGGATGACAGAAAAAGCACTAGTGGGGGTGCATTCTTCATGCGTTCCAGATTAGTATCTTGGTTCAGAAAGAAACAGAGTTCAATTGCTTTATCTACAGCTGAAGCAGAGTATGTGGCTGCTGCATCTTGTTGCACACAACTTCTTTGGATGATGCAAACCTTGCAGGACTTTCAAATCACTTGTACTCCACCTATCTCCATCCTATGTGATAACACAAGTGCTATCATCATTTCAAAGAACCCAGTCATGCATTCAGAGACCAAGCATATACCTATCAAATATCATTTTCTTCGGGAACAAGTGCTTGAACAAAAAGTCAAGTTAGAGTATGTTCCTTCTAAGGAACAAGTTGCTGATATTCTCACCAAACCACTGCCCAGGGAAACCTTTGAATACCTCAGGCAAAAGCTGGGGGTAGTTGATGCATCATCTTGTTGTTGAATCTTGTCTGTTTCAGAGATTGTTGGTTGTACGTGAGTTTCATATGGGGTATACGCGTACATTCGCTGGTTTATGGATTGGTCAAAGACCATCTGGCATAGGTTCAGGGGGAGCATTTATTCTTCTAATAATACATTGTTGGCATTATTATAGAAGATCTTGGAGGAGAAAGTTTTGAAGGAGAACATGGATGCTCATCTAAATATTGCTGCTAATGTTTTGTCTCTATGTCTTATATCTCTTTTGTCAAGGTCATTTATGGTGTATGGTGGATTATGGTTCTTCTTGAAGA
Organism: Pinus tabuliformis; assembly: GCA_031772625.1. NCBI lineage: Eukaryota > Viridiplantae > Streptophyta > Pinopsida > Pinales > Pinaceae > Pinus > Pinus tabuliformis. The sequence goes on from CM062805.1 coordinate 395,463,106, forward strand.
AAATTTCTTTTACAGTTCTGGCCTACAGTCAGGGGGAGCATGATCAGCACAGTAGAGTAGAGTTTTCAGCATGTTCTCAGGGGGAGCATAACCCTTTGCCCTTGATGACAAAGGGGGAGAATGAATTTGAGGATCTTGGGGTTGCCATAAAGTCCAAAGGGGGAGATTGTTGGCATTATGATTCAGGTTTGGCGCTATGGCATAGGTGTTGTACTTGATGGCAACTCACTCAAGTGGCAAATCTCTGTTCAGGCTCTCAAAATCATAGAAAAAGAGATACCCGCAGGTGAGCTTAAGAAAAGTTGCGGACCCGCAGGTGCCCCGAACAAGAAGTGCGGGCATACCCGCAGGTTCTCCGAACAAAAGGTGCGGGCGTCAAATTCACTCACTTCAATGCAGAGAAGCGCACGCACGTGGGAATTTTTATGATTGGTCCATGGTATTTAGTCCGACGTACATGATCCTATGGTTTTGGTCCGTGGTATAGCATCTAAATTATTGAACCCTGGTTTTGGATCCCTTGTATTGGTTTTTGATGGTTTTGTTCCATGGTTTGAGTAAGGGCTTGCCTATAAAAAGGAAAGGAGATCACTTGGCTAGTCACTTGTGAAATTTGAATATCTTAAGATCTGAAATTTTGGGTGATCGGTTTGAAAAGCTAGATCTAAATCAAGGTGAAAACTGTAAATTGTAAGGCGGATCTATTGATAGGTCGTGGTCTCTCTGGCGCATGATCAGATCTGTGGATCTGACTGTCTGTGGCACATTGGAGGACTGTTAATTTGGCTCTATTCGGAGGTCCGCAAGCGATCCACAGCGCAGGTGCGGAGGTACGCAGGGAAGCTGAAGGCGCAGTGTGGAGGTACGCAGCGCAGCAGAAGGCGCAGGTGCGGAGGTACACAGCGCAGTAGAAGGTGTAGGTGCGGAGGTACGCAGCACAGCAGAAGGCGTAGGTGCTGGGGTATGCAGCGCAGAAGAAGGCATAGGTGCGAAGGTACGCAGCGCAACAGAAGGCGCAGGTGTGGAGGTACGCTATCGGGTAGACAGTGCAGGTGCGGAGGTACGCTGTCGGGTAGACATTGCAGGTGCGGAGCTGCGTAGTCTAGACACAGAAGAACTGCGGATATTCACAGGTTTCTATTGGTGAAGTTGCGGACTTTTCTTGAAATATTTGTTGGCTGCCTTTTATCTATTGCTGCAGAGTTCTGGGTTTAGATTACTGGTATTGCTTTTCTGGTTACTACATTCTAAGAAGTTATTGGTTGATTCATTGGGTGATTATAAAAGGAGATTGGTTGATTCACATGTACTTGATGATTATTTGATGTTCATGGATCCAGTTTGAAAATTTATGAAACGTGGTCCTTGGAAGAAAAGAAGTAGGTCAGCACCTACGTACTAGTAGTTCAGCTAGTACAAGAGCTAAGGGGGTTGTAGCTCCCTTCCAGGAGAGACTGGAAAACGAGAGAGGGTTGTAGCTATTTGCAGGTTGTAGCCTGCGTACTGGTAAAGGACTGCACCAGTACAAAATCATTGTAAAAGAAGTTTCTAATTGAAAGAAGATAGAGAAATATTGCAGCAGGTGGTTTTCACCCACATTGGGTTTCCACCTTATATCTGGTGTTCTTTGGTGTGACTATCTGTTTTTCTTGTTCTTGCTCATTATTATATGGTACTGACATACAAATTAATGATCAATATCTGAAGAATAAATTAAAGTATAAATCTGGAAGATATATTGAAAAGAATTTGATAATACTGATTCACCCCCCCCCCTCAGTATTATTTCCAACATGTCACTCACTCTAACTCCATAGAAATGAGGATATATGAAATATTTCATTAGGATGACCCATCCAAAATACAAGCAGGAAACCCAATCAACTTTACAAGTTAGCCCCATAAGTGAGTGTACAAACACTATAAATAAAGGTAATATAAGTTAATTTATATATAATCTAAGGAAAAATATATTTTAGGTCTCAAGAGGAGTTAAAGAATAATTTTTGGGTTGATTCTTGGAGTCTAAAGGTGGAAGTAGAAATGTGATTTATGGGATGAACAAGTCATCTTGGAATTATCACTATAACTTTTGTTTTGGGATGTCTCAGAATATGAGAATTGGAGGATACAGATAGAATATATTCATATACTTGTGGTTAAAATTTCAAAATGTGGATGGCTATAATTTTGGAAGTATGCGCTAAGGAAGTTATGCCTCTTGAATTCTCCTTAAAACTTCTTCAAGCAGGAAAGCCTGGTATTTTATCTATAAATTTTCTTTTGGGATGTTTCAAAATGTGAAACTTGGAGGGTAAAGATAGATATTTTCATGTACATGTGATTAAAATTTTATACCTAGGTTCACTATAATTTTAGAGATATGGTGAGAGAAAGTTGTGCTTCTTGAATACTCCTAAAATCTACTTCAAACAATTCAGCTTGGTATTTTCATTGTATCTTTCTTTATATTATGTTTCCAACTCTAAATATAAAGGAGCCATAAAATATATCAAGATAATTTTGATAGAAATTTCAGACCTCATTTCACTATAATTTCATATCTATGGCTTGAAGATATTTTTGTTCATGAATGCTCCTGAAGCATGGTTCAAAGAAGTCAGCTTGGAAATTTTGATATAACTTTCTTTTTCAAATGTTTCAAACTATGAAATATGGAGGATATAGAGAATAGATATCAATGTACATATGTTAGAAAATTTAGACCTTGTTTCACTATAATTTCGAAGATATGATATGAGAGATTTAGTGTTCCTGAATGCTCTTGAAATATGCTTCAAACATGTTAGCTTGGGAATTTTTCTATAACATTCTTTTTGAGATGTTTTAGGTTGTGAATTATAAAGGAGGAAGAGAACATATCTCTCGATATTTATGCATGGAAAATTTTAGGGGCTAATATTCGCAGACCTAGGATAATTTTCTATGATTTCCAAAAAAAATCACCAATTTCCATTTTTATAAAAATGATTTGCCCAAATTTTACATTATAAAATTATTTTACCTTAAAAATAGTCAACATTCTATAGAGAGTATATATAAAATAATTATAAATTTGAATAATTTTACAAATACATCAATAAATATTTTATAGTTTGCATCTTATGGACTAGTGAGATTCGCTAATGTTTTTAAACTTCAAGAGAATTTTCCATCTGTTATGGTTAGAATCACCCTATGGTCTTGGGTTGGGAACCCCAATAGAGCAGAGGGCATACAACATAAAGAGACACACAAACAAGCAGTCCTAATACTTGAACAATTAAAATTGGTTCAGAAGGTCTTACCCGTAGGTCCTACGTTTGAGGTCGTTCCCATAGGGTTCAAATCCTTTGCTTCTTCCTTGTGATTTAAAACATGCAATTCATTCAAGGCATTACACCAAAAATAACTGAAAGCATGTTCATGATATCAAGATTAGATCATATAAGCATGTAAGAAAATAAGCATTAATGTGAGATTTTATAAGTAAATCATGACATAAATTAATGCATAAAGACCATAATCATCAGGAACAAGACATCACCTCTTTATTAATGTAAGCTAAAGAAAATACGGAAGAACTACAACCTGAGTCGTCCACTAGCTCCAAGTGAAACCATCCTTTGGATCTGTCCTGCCCAGGCCTCAACAATCCTCCTCCATAGGTATACACAAGGATGTTATGAAGGGATGATAAACATATCAAGTAGGAAACAGGGGTTTCCTATGACTTGGGAGTGCAAAAGGCACATGGATATCTTCAGACTTGATCAGGGATGTAATCAACTATAATACCAATGTCTAATCTTTTCTCTTCCTATAGGCGTTCCCATGGAGATGAATTTATACTTCTCCAAATTAGTTTTTTCAGTTGGGAAATAGTTGGGCCATGAGCTATAGTAGGTGGGTATCAGGTCAAAACCGTAAACCCTACCTGAATTAAGGGAGATTATATTTTTTTTAATGTTTTAACACATATACGCGGGTTGGGTGTAGATTGACCCACGCGTACATGCACTTTAGATAGGGAAAAATCGTGTATGGGATTTAAAACATTGTTTTTTAGAAAATGGACCAAGTCTGGTAGGAAAGGGTTTCCCTAGGCCATATCATAGAGCATCAAATCTACCAAGGGTGGTAAATAGTGCTATAACACCATCCTTAAAAATTTCCATGTATTTTTGGTAAAATTTTTAACACTAGATTTACATAATTGGATATGTGGCATGTTGTGAAAGTTCATTCTTAGGAGGAAACCAAAAGAAACAAGTTTTGGGAGAAGTAGATGTGGTGAGAGAAGAAGCAACAAGTAGTGACGACATAAACAATTAATAATGTTGATAAAGGTAGAAGTAACGAATGGAGATGGTGAAAGAAGACGAAAATAATAAACATTGTGAAGAAGCAAGTAGACTCAGTGGAGTAGGTTGGCGCCTACAAATATTTGCAACAAATGGGATTGGTGTCTCTTGCAGGTTGGTGCCTAAGAAGAAGCAAATGGGATTGGTATGGTGTCTCCGATAGTTTGGTTCCTACAAAAAACAAAGGGGATTGATGCCTCCTATAGGTTAGTTCCTACAGAATAGCAGAGGGGATTGGTATCTCCTGTAAGTTGATTCCTACAAGACAACAAAAGGGATTGGTGTCTCCTGTAGGTTAGTGCCTTCAAAACAATAGAGGGGATTGGTGTCTCTTATAGGTTGGTGCCTACAAAAAACAAAGGGGATTGGTGTCTCAAGTAGGTTAGGTTGTACAAAATAACAGAGGGGATCAATGACTCCTGTAGTTTGGTGCCAACAAAGTAGAAGAGGGGATTAGCGTCTCTTGTAGGTTGGTGCCTAAAAAGTAGTAGAGGAGATTGGTGTCTTCTATAGGTTGGCTATTATAAAGCGGTTGAGGGGTTTGGTGTCTCCTGTATGTTGGTGCATACAAATTAGAAGGGGGGATTGGTGTCTTTTGTAAGTTGTTTCCTACAAAACAACATAGGGGATTGGTGTGTTATGTAGGCTAGTGTCACAAGATCTTTCATATAAATAATTTTGTGGTTTTCTACTATAATGGTTACCACATATATCTTGTGCTACTTGTTAAATTTATGGTATTAAAGTTTTTTGATGTTTTTTTGGATTTAAATAAGTAAATTTTTCATTATATTGATTCACTCCTCCTCTCCAAATAATTGTGAATTCCAACAAAATTTAGCCTTAAGAAAAAGTTTGAAATCACATACATAGGATATTTGCATTATTTTTGTGGCCTCCAAGTATTACAATGGAATTTATATTTCCCAATCTAAGTATGCATGAGACCTTCTTCACTGCTTTCAAATGTAATATTGTAAACCAACCCATTATCCCTTCTATGATAGAGTCAAATTTTCTACCACCTGCACCATACCCTAAGTAGATGCCACTTCGTGCCATCAATTAGTTGGTAGCCTTTTACATTTGACTCATACACATCCTAGTATTCCCTTTGTTGTTAGTATTGTTTCATGATATATGAAAACACCACATGAAAGTCATTAGAAAGTAGTAAAAAAGGTTACTTCAATATATCCAAGCTATAGTTCAGTTTGGGATACATTATAGTTCTGAGGGGACTCCTTTATTGTTTGGTCTCACTAATTTCTGTTGGGCTAGTGACCCTAATGATTGGAAGTCTACTACATTTTATGTTTTGATTCTTGGTTCAAGAAATGTCACTTGGGATTGTAGGAAGCACATGATATTCCTCTTGCTTGAATAGAAGTAAAGTATCAAGTAGTAGTTAATGCAAGATAATAAGCCTTGTGGCTTCAATTGAACCTTTTAGAGTTTGGATTCCAACAACATCCAATCACACTCTAGGGTGACAATCATAGTTCCATTAAGCTATCCAAAGATATATTTAAACATAAATGCATCAAAAACATTGAACTACTAATTCATTTCACCAAAAGATCATTCATGATCATATTCTTGAAGTGATAATTTACCCAAAATATGATCAACTTGCTGACATTTTCACAATATCTCTTCTAGTAGTGAAATTCTCTAAACTTCAATATATCTTAGGATTTCAAGAAGTTGTGATTAAGGGTGTGTTGCCACAAAATCTAGTAAACCTTGTGATGAAGTTCACAAAGTGAGAGATATACCTTGTAACAACAATGAGGAGATAATTCCATTGTCACCTCAACAATTCTCCTACACTCTTTAGTGGAATTTCACCACAAGGGAGGACTCCTAGTATTCACTTGTAGGGATACTTTGAGCATAGGACTGAAGGCAAAAGGATTTGAACCCATGGTAAAACCAAAAAATGGGAAAATTCCACTTCCTAGCTAAGGACTCAAAGGAGGAACATGTTTTCCATTAAATAGGAAATCTTGTAAAGGATTTTAGGTGCTTACCATGCTAGACATGGAATAGGGGAAGATAGTGGAAAATATGGATGTGATCTGGACTTATGTAGGAATGATACATAATACACATATAAACATAAACACAGATATGTAGCATAAATATATCTTCATCTCATTAATATCAAAGAACTGAAAGATGCTTACATACATAATGGAAATAAAATAGCTTGGGCGATGGTAGCTTATCTCTGAGAAGAGATGTGGCGGCTACCTGCCTCTGAACTATGATATAATGAGGCTCAAGGGAATTTTTATTATTGCAAAACAAAGGGAAGCCTTAAACAACCAAATCCATAACCCTAGGATATGGAATGTCAAGAGTCTGTGGGCCCTATTCGGGTTAGTTGTGAAGCCAATTTCCCAGGGTCATAACTTGTTCATGTGATCTTCGTTTGGCACGTAATACCTTGTTAGAAAGGTATCTTCAAGTAATACAAGATATGTGGTAGTACCCTACCTTTCTTATGGCCATGGGCCTACTGCAAACCTAAAAAAATTCCATTGAGGAGGTCAAAATAGCTCTGGAAGTTCAGGACTCGAAAAACTACTAAAACAAATAAATTGTGATATAATAAAGGAAAATGATTAAACTGACTGTAGGTCCAGATGAAATAAGCGGGTGGACACCAATATCCACTTGGATCAGTCCTCCCCCCTTAGGAATAAATGGCCCCCATTGCGTGTAGAGCCTCCATGAGGTGAGGGAATTTTTGGTGAACCTCATCCCTAGTAAGACACTTGTCATGGTGAAGGAGTTGGCCTGCTTTGAAAACTTGATATAGTTGGATCCTTTGTTGTAAATTGTTCTTTATTTGTGTGTCCATGATTTTATTAGTTGTGGCATGTTAGATATATCTTTGATTGAGCTCTATTGGTGTCAGCTTCTTAGAAACATCGAATGTGTCCAGCAATAGGGGAAAGTATAGCCACAATCAGTCCACACTGAATATTGGGTGAAAGCAAAGGAATAGTGGAATGAATGGGATCAAAATCATTGTACCCTATAGGCTTAGTGATGGTGTAAGGCCCATATCAAAGTAGGAAAATCTTGTGGTGGGTGCCAACGAGGTGCTCCTTCTACAAATGTAACCAAACTTTGTTGCCCACCTAGAATTTGTGTGGAGCTCGATGTTGATCATGACGTTTTTTGTACTTAGAATTTATTCGGTCCAATATGTCATGGACCTGCTAGAGGATGCTAAATGCATTCAATGAATTTGTAATGATGTCAGCTTCAAACTGGACATGAGATGAAGTTTCCTGACTAGCTTCAAGTGGTATGGCAACATCAATGGGACATAGTGGCTGGAATCTCAATCCCACCTGAAAGGGGTTGTGGCTAGTTGCACTATGGAGAGTTTTATTAGAATGGTGTTATACATAGGAAAGGATTTCATCCCATGTGTGTGGATGCTTTGAGATGTATATGTGCAAGATGTGAATGATCATCATGTTGATGACCTCTGTCTGGCCATCAGTTTGGGGGTGGAAGGTCATGGACTTAGTGAGCTTGGTATCGATCAATGACCAAAGGCTTGACCAAAATGTACTTAGGAACCTGATGTCCTGATCTGAGATAGCGGAATGTGGGATCCCAAAGTGTACCCATACTCATTCAAAGAAGATTTTGGCAGTGGATTATGCTATGATCCTCTTCTTACAGGCCACCATAATGGCCATCTTAGAGAACCTATCGACGACCACAAAAACATAGTCGTTTCCATGCTAGGTAGGAGGGAGGCTCGACATGTAATCAATGGAGATGGAATCCTAGGGTTGGCTAGGAGTAGGAAAAGGAGTATACAAGCCTTGCTTATTGATTATAGGTTTGGAAATGGTGCAAGCATTGTAGGATCTGATGTACTTCCAAACATCCTTTTGAAGGTTCGACCAATAAAAATACTTTTGCAACACAACCACTACTATTTCTAAACCAAAATGTCCAATGACTCAAATGTAGTGTGCCTCCCAAATCATCTTGGCACCCTCGCTTGAAGGAACAAACAGGTGTCCCAGGTGGCATAACATTGCATCATGGAGGTGAAAGTCTAGAACTTGCTTACCTTCAAGGACCATCTAGTCTGTGGCGCTGAATTCTAGATCACTCTTGTAAAGATTTTGCCATCCCGAAGTCTCATGTCAGCAAGAGTTGAGCATAGTGGTCAGTGGCATAACCAAAAATTGGTTGAGGCAGTATGTAACATTATTGGTGTTTCCCTTCTTGTACTTAATGTTCAAATGGGAATGTTGCAAACATGTTGACCATTTATGATGGTGATTTTTCTACAACTTTTCTTGTGTCTGTATGAACTGCGAGGGTCGGTGGTCTGTGTGGATGATCATTTCCTTCCCTAGAATGTAATGCTTCCATTTTCAACAGGCATGCATAATGGAAACATCTCCTTACCATAGGTGGGATACTTTCATATTGTATCTTAAAGTGTCTCACTATGATATTCCATCAGATGCCCTTGTTCGGTAAGAAATGCAACAACAAAATAGTCAGAGGCATCTATCTGAATTTCAAATGGTTGCTACTTGTATGGTAATGTGAGCACTAGTGTAGAGAAGAGGAAATTCTTCAACTCAACAAACACCTTATGTTAGGATTCAGAACAAGCGAAATTTTATTTCACTCCTCCCTTGGTGACTTGACTGAAAGGCTAAGTGATATGAGAGAATCCCAACACGAACGTGCGAAAGAAATTAGCAAGAACCAGAAATTTGCAGAGCTCTATTAGAGTGGTTAGGTTTGGTCAATCCTGAATGACTTGTATATTGGTTGGGTCCACATGCACACCCCTCTCATGAATGGTGTACCCCAGATATTGAACCTGGGTCATACCAAAAGTGTATTTCTCCAAATTGGCACACAATTTATGTTGTCGTAGGGTTTGGAGGACCTAAAAAATATGGTGTATGTGCTCTTCCCAACTCTGGCTGAATTTTAGGATGTCATCAAGATATACTACCATGAATGAGTTGGTGAAGGGCCACAAGATGTTTTCCGTCAGCTGCATGAAGGTTCCAGGGGAATTCATCAACTCAAAAATCATGACCAACCATTTGAAAAGCCCCTCCCTTGATTTGAAGGTAGTCTTTCACACATCAGAGGGTTGATTGGTACCTGGTGATAACAGAACTTCAAGTCAATCTTGCTGAAATATTTTCCCCCATTGGCCTAGTCTAGAAGGTCATCAATCTGTGGGATTGGATACCTATTTTGAACAGTGATCTTATTCGGCACCCAGTAGTCAATATAGAGCCTCTAGGTTCTGTCCTTCTTCTGTACCAACATGATCAGGCTTCCACATGGTGATGAAATTAGCATAATGTGCCCTTTTTACAAAATTTCCTAAATCTACCTCTTTATTTCATCATTCTCCATAATAGAGCAACGATATATTGGTGCATTGGGTAGCGGCACACCTGGGGTCAGATCGATGGAGTGCTCGACCTGACAGTGTATGGGTACCCCCGTGGGTGACGTGAAGATGTCCCTGTACTCCACCATAACCTCGTCCATCTATTGTTTTCGTGTGTTAGGTCCCTATAATACTAGTGATTCCCCCATTACTATTGTCATTGTATCCCTTATTGTTATTGTTTTTCCCCTATTGTCCCCATATTGTTATTATTATGCCCCATAGAATCCCACTATTGTTATTTTTGTGCCTTTATATTATTATTGTTAGGGTGCCTTAGTTATATTGTGTCCCCTTAGACTCCTATATATAGAAAGGCGATTTTGTCATTTGAATCATCCAAGAATTGTTCATTTTTGTAATGTAAAGGAGGTTGCCCCCTTGAAGAGGCTAAATTCTAAGGCGTTGATCTATCTTTTTATCTTTTTGTGAGCTTGTTTCCTAGCATTTGGTATGAGAGCTTTGGATTCTAGGGTTTCGCTACTCCAAATAGGTCATCGTGGAATTTTCTATATAAATTTTTTTATACGATGTTTCAGAAGTGAAAAAAAAACCCATTTGAGAAGAAATCACGGTGAACCTCGAGTCCGAATTTCAGAGCTTGTCTCGCTACATTTTTGGAGTTATGATATGAGGAAACAGGACATCATGGGATTTTCACTATAACTCTTTCACTACGAAGTTTTAGAAGCTAAAACAAAAACCCATTTGAGAAGAAGTTGGTCTGAACCTCAGCTCCAAATTCTAGATCTTGTCTTGCTATATTGGCGGAGATATAGTCTGAGGAAGTTAGGGTTTTTGCAGACCACCGAATTACATTCCAAACAGGTCACCATGGGAAAATCGTCATAACTGTCTCTCTAAGCATCAAATTGAAATTTCGTAAGAATTTACAAAAAGAGGATGGACTGTAGTTTCTTGTATATATTTTTCAGATCCAAAGGTCAAAAAAGTGACACGTGGAACTTCAAACAAGTTTTCTCTTCTGAAAAGGTATATAATCAGGTCATCTTGGGAGATTGTGCATAAATCTTTCTTAGAGAATCAAATTTTGATCAGACTGGTGGCATTGGAAATAGGACATAGAGGGCTACGGCAAGTCGCGATTTTAGAATTGGAAGAGGTGAAATTACAAAAATACATCAGATTCAAATACAGGCTCCTACAACGTGAAAAAAAAATGTGTGTATTTTTTTGTTTCAATTTTTGCATAAGCTTGGTTTGAAAAACTAGTTTGAAGGAATTCAAAGGACATAGTGAAGCATTATTATTGGTAATTGATGCCCTAAATAAAGAAAATGGAAACACCTAGTAAGCAACCTGAAAGCTCTAGCATGACTCATGAAGAAGATGAAGAAATGCAACATGATATATCAAAATTACAAGACCAAGTACAACAAATGTCACTAGCACAAAAAGTAACAGAAGCTAAGATGGATACTTTAAAGAAAGACATAGAAGCTAAGATGGATGGTTTAAAGAAAAGCATGGAAGCTAAGATGGATGGTTTAAAGAAAGGCGTAGAAGCTAAGATGAATGGCGTGGAATCTAAGATGGATGGTTTAAAGAAAGACATAGAAGCTAAGATGAATGGCGTGGAAGCTAAGATGGACGACGTGGAGGCTAAGATGGATGGCGTGGAAACTAAGATGGATGATTTGAAGACAGGTTTGAAGACAGGCATGGAAGATTTGAAGACAAATTTGACAAAGTTTCTACAAGAAATGCTTACTAATAGTGAAAGGGTAGTAAAGGAAACTCATGATGAGAACAAAATAAATGTTAATCATGATTTCATAGACTCTAACATTGGATCAAAGAACCACCATGTTCCAAAGATCGATATGAGGAAGTTTGATGGCAAGGATCCCAGAATGTGGATACTACAGATGGAGCAATTTTTCGATCTCCATAATGTGCAAAACACACAAAAGGTACGCATTGCAATTTTATATTTGGAGCCAAATCAGTTTGTATGGTATCGATGGCTTTGCTCTCATAAAAAAATTGTCACTTGGGCTATTTTTATGGATGAAATGATAGCACATTATGAGGATACAAAAAGAAACACTTTTTTTAGCCAATTGATAAATCTCAAACAAAAGGGTTCAATGATGGAGCACATTGAGGACTTCCTAAAATTGAATATAAGGGTAAAAGATATTCCAAAGGAGCATAGGATTGATATGTTCATAGGGACTTTAAAAGATAACATCCAACATGAGGTTTGCCTTTGGGAACTAGATTCATTGGAGAAGGCATTCAGGTTGGCAAGAAAAATGGAAAGAAAAATTACGGCAACAAGGAAGCCTACCACTCATAATCATAAAAATGGAAGTGTTGCTGCCCCTAGCCATCCACAACCTACAAGGTTGACACCACAACAATTGGAAGAAAAAAGAGCAAAAGGGCTTTGTTACAGTTGTGATAGAAAATACACTAAAGGTAATAAGTGTACCGAGAAGAAATTATTTTACATAGATTGTGAAGAGGAGGAAGAAAAGGAACAGAAATGTCAAAAGAAGAGGATATACACCAGGAACAAAGCCTAGAAAAAGAAGAAATGAATCCGACCATATCTTGTAATGCATTGGTTGGAATTACCACTCCTCAAACTATCAAGATAGAAGGGCATATCAAGAAGAAAAAGGTAATAGTGTTGATTGATTCGGGAAGTACCCATAATTTTATTCATTATAAGATAGCCAAAGAATTGAATTGCTTCCTATATCCAACACCAGAGTGTCAAGTGATGGTTGCAAGTGGAGGAACCATAAATTGCTCAGGAAAGTGCCATAATATCAAGCTATCCGTGGGAGAATATGTATTGAAAGCCTAATGCTTTCCATTCCAATGGGTGGTGCTGATGTTGTACTAGGAGTCCAATGGCTACAATCCTTGGGGCTTTTAATTTTCAAGAAATTTTCATGAAATTCTCTTCAGAAGGAAAGGAAGTTGAATTAATGGGTATCACAGGGAAACCAGGAAAGATAATCAGCTCTAATGGAATGACAAAGCTTATAAAGAAAGAACAATGAGGCATAATTGCATAATTATGTTCACTGGAGGTTCCCACATCAAAATCATCCATTTCTCCAGATCTCCAAAAAGTCTTAGACAATCATTCCAAGGTATTTGAGACTCCCAAAGGCCTCCCACCTATTCGTGATCATGATCGTGCTATCAATTTTATTCAAGGAAGTGATCCTCCAAACATCAGGCCTTACAGATATCCCTATGTCCAAAAGAGTGAAATTGAACATATGGTTGCAGAAATGCTAGAGGCTGGTATTATTCAACCTAGTCAAAGTTCTTTCTCTGCTCCAGTAGTTTTGGTTCAAAAGAAGGATGGATCATGGCACATGTGTCCAAATTATAGGGAGCTCAACAAGCTCACTATTAAAGATAAATTTCCCATTCCTGTCATTTATGAATTATTGGATCAATTTCATGGATCAATTTACTTCACCAAGTTGGATCTTCATTCAGGATATCATCAAATCAGAATGAAGAATGAAGACATTCCAAAAATAGCATTTAGAACTCATGAGGGTCATTATGAATTTTTGGTCATGCCTTTTGGCCTTACTAATGCACCTTCTAGATTTCAAGGTTTGATGAATTCCATTTTCAAACCCTTCCTTAGAAAATTTGTGTTAGTATTTTTTGATGATATACTAATTTACAGTAAGTCTTGGAAGGATCATGTCCAACATGTTGACGTGGTGCTCAAACTATTGGAGGAGAAACAATTATATGCAAAAATGTCCAGATGTTTCTTTGGAGTACAAGAGGTGGAATATCTGGGTCATATTGTATCTCATGAAGGTGTTAAGGTAGACCCTAGCAAAATTAAAACCATTAAGGAATGGAAAATCCCCACATCATAAAGCATCTATGAGGATTTCTCTGGTTGACAGGGTATTATTGCAAGTTTGTTAAGAATTATGGGAGAATAGCAGCACCTCTGACAACATTATTGAAGAAATATGCATTCTCATGGACTCCAGAAGCAACGAAGGCCTTTGAACATCTTAAAGAGGAAATGTGCCAAGCACCAGTCTTAGCTACATCGGACTTCACAAAAACTTTTATTGTGGAATGTGATGCCTCAGGAAAGGGAATTGGTGATGTTTTAATGCAAGAACAAAGACCCATTGCTTTCAAAAGTTGTCCAATCAAAGGAAAGTATTTACACAAAGCTATTTATGAGAAGGAAATGCTGGCAATACTACATGCACTTAAGAAATGACGACCCCACCTAATGGGAAGACACTTCGAGGTAAAAATAGATCATGATAGTCTTAATACTTCTTGGAACAAAGATTATCTTCAGAAGAGCAGCAAAAATGGGTCACAAAGATGTTGGGATATGACTTTGAAGTCATCTACAAAAAAGGGAAGAAAAATGTTGTGGCAGATGCACTCTCAAGAAAGGATGAGGATGTGGAAGAATTTATTTGTGCCATTTCTATTATCCAACTAGATTGGATAAACGAAGCAAGGGATGAATGGAAGAATGATGAGGAAGTGTGGGCACTCATTCAAAAGATACAACAATATCCCAGTACATCTGATAAATTTCGCTGGAAAAATGATTCGTTATGGTACAAGGATCGGTTATACCTATGTAAGAATTCCCAACTCAAACAAATTATTCTTAGGGAATTGCACACCTCCCTTAGGAGGGCACTCAGGATTTCTAAAAACCTACCACAGGGTTAAGAAGGATTTTTTTTTGGGATGGCCTTAAATCGGATATTCAAAAGTTTGTAGCAGAATGTTTGGTTTTTCAACAAAATAAAGTTGAAACAATGAAGACTCCAGGACTATTACAACCCTTATCCATTCCAAGCCAACATTGGGAGGAGGTTTCAATGGATTTTATCACAAATTTACCTAATTCTGAAGGAAAGAGTGTTATCATGGTGGTAGTTTATAGACTTACCAAGTATGCACACTTTTGTGCATTATCTCATCCATTTAAAGTGAGTACAGTTTCTAATGCATTTATGGAAACAATTCAAAAGCTACATGGAAACCCAAAGATTATTGTAAGCGACAGAGATCCCATTTTCACTGGAAATTTTTGGACATAATTATTTTCTTGTCTTGGGACTCAGTTAGCTCATAGCTCATCTTATCATCCTCAATCTAATGGGAAAACTGAGATAGTAAACAAATGTTTGGAAGTATATCTTTGTTGCTTTGTATATGACAAACAGACATAATGGGTCAAATGGTTGCCTCTGGCTGAATGGTGGTATAACACTTCCTTCCATACTGCAACAAAAATGACCCCATTTATGGCACTTTATGGATATCATCCACCATCCATCACATCATATTTAAGAGACAATTCTAAGGTTCAAGAAGTGGAAGATCACATCGAGCATCAAAAACAAGTTCTCAAACTCTTAAAGGACAACGTTACCATGGCACAGAATAGAATGAAATAGCAGGCAGATCAACATCGCAGCGAAAGAAGTTTTGATGTTTCTGATTGGGTATTCCTACAGCTACAACCATATAAACAAATGTCCCTCAAGCAAGCTAAGAAGGATAATAAATTATCACCAATGTATTATGGTCCATACAAGGTGTTGCAAAAGATTGGTACTATGGCGTACAAATTTGAACTTCCTGCAGCTTTCCGAGTGCACCTAGTTTTCCATGTTTCATGCTTAAAGAAGGTTATAGGTGACAAGATTCCAGTTCAAACAATATTGTCAGAACTTGATGAGGAAGGAAAAATCATATTGGAACCTGAAGCAGTCAAAGAAACAAGAACTCGATAGCTACGAAATCTATCAATTTCAGAGTATCTCATCAAGTGGAAGAACATACCCGTTGAAGATTCCACATGGGAGGATGAGAATTTTATATAGAAGCACCCAGAACTACTCAAGCATTGAGTAAAACACTTTTTTGAAGGAGAGGGGCATGTTAGGTCCCTATAATACTAGTGATTCCCCCATTACTATTGTCATTGTATCCCTTATTGTTATTGTTGTGCCCCTATTGTCCCCATATTGTTATTATTGTGCCCCATAGAATCCCACTATTGTTATTTTTGTGCCTTTATATTATTATTGTTAGGGTGGCTTCATTATATTGTGTCCCCTTAGACTGCTATATATAGAAAGGATGTTTTTTCATTTGAATCATCCAAGAATTGTTCATTTGTGTAACGTAAAGGAGGTTTCCCCCTCGAAGAGGCTGAACTCTAAGGCGTTGATCTATCTTTTTATCTTTTTGTGAGTCGGTTTCCTAACATCGTGTGGAAGGGTCATGTCTAGAGCAGGTGGATGTGGCCATAATATTACTCTTTCTTTTAGGGTGAATCATAAGGAAGACAAATTTATCGGTCTAGGAAATGATCTTACAACATTGTTTAGCAGAGATAAAAGAAAAGGTGATAGGCAACACTAACTCTAGTATACTATACAATTTATCACCCAAGGTAATAATAACAGAACGAGATTTAGATCCATATACATCATGACGCTTCCATAGGTATGGCTAACCTAATAAAACATCATAGACTTCTAGAGGGGCAACATCGCACAATACCTCATATGGAAAGGGCTTCATGCTATAAGGTAGGCAACACTATTGGTTGACACGGAGATCTCACCTTTGGTTGATCCACCCGATGGTATACAGTTGTGGGTGCATCATCATTGGTAACTTCAATCTATTAATGACCTCGATTGAGATCAAGTTCTTTTGGCTCCCTCTGTTAATGATGAACTACACCGACGAACACTTTACCCACATTTGAGAGTAGAAGAGGTGCGTCCCCTCCTCTAGATCCTCAGGTTCCACCTTTTGGAGCTTGGTGGTGGCTACCATTGCAGTTGGTTTAGTGTCATTGATATGCTTTCCCTTGTCAGGCTCTAGCTCAGAATCAGAGCATGCACCCGTCTTTGAGTCTTTTAGCTTGGCCACTAGCGCTTGCTTCACACAACATTCGTCCATGTTGTGAGTGGGAGTTTTATGGAACTCCCACCACTTGTGAGTGTCTTTCTTCATCTTCCCATTATTCTTGGATTGTGGCTTCAAGGAGTTGTCCTAGGGGGTTGTGAACTCACTCTTCCCTTTTCTCTTTGTCTTGGGGGTGCCTTTTCTCTACTTGGTTCGTAGATCCAAAGTCTTACTTCTTCTACTTGAATTTATGCTCAATCTTGGGAGCATATCAATATGTTGCACGAAGTGTGATGTCCAATTCTCCATTTCCTCCTGAATATATTTGTGCAAACAACTATGGTACTTGAGCACTAGATGTTTCTTAGAATATTTGATACCTAACTTTATGTGTAGGGTATGGAAAATATTGATCATCTCATGCACATATTGATTCCCTTGTTATCACAACATAGTCCATTGTATTTACTTGTCCTCATAGCTCCCCATGGGGTAATATTATTCCTTAATGGCATGTTGGAAAGAATTCCAAGTGGGTGTGGCTAAAAATAGTGAGGATTCTCTCCCGTCCCTTCGTTCACAGTAGGTTTCCCACCAGTGATTGACATTGGGGGCGTCTTTGAGGAGTTCAAAATTAATATTTTCCCTATTCGAAAAACAATGAACTGAAAAATATCCTTCCAACAGATTTATCCATCTATCTACGACGCCTGCATCTATCTGGACTTCAAATATGGGAATGTAAAAATTGACTTGTACCTTGAAGGAAGTGGCACCTCTAGAGTGTCTGCCAGATGAAGATATGGGAAAATTTGTCCATCATCGCATTCCTTTGTCGCTGAAGGGCTTCTTCAAGCAATATTTTGAAAAAATCTCTTACTCCCTCGACTTTCTTTTCTTCTGCCATGGGAGGTCATCAGGGTTTGTGAGACCAATCTTGTAAAGGTTAAACCAGTTCAATCCCTAACTCATTATACCCCAACCTCGTTGGGGACATGTAAAGAAAAACAGAGAAAGAGCAGACCACTCTAATACCACTGATCCGAACTTATGGAGGAAAAAAACAAAATACATATATAAACATAAACACAGAGATGCATTAGAAATAAATCTTCTTTTCATTAATATCAAAGAACTAAAATATGATTACATAGAGAATGGAAATAAACTAGCTTGGGTGATGGTAGCTTATCTATGAGAAGAGATGTGGCAACTACCTACCTATGAACTGTGTTACAATGAGGCTAAAGGGCCTTTTTATTAAACAATACAGAGAAACCCTAAACAATAAAAATGCTAACCCTAGGAGATGGAACACTAAGAGTTTGTGGGCCCCGTTGGGGTTAGTTGGGTAGCCAACTTCCTCGGGTCATAAATTGATCATATGATCTCTGTTTGGTGTGTATGATACCTTGTTAGAAAGGTCTCTCCAAGTACTACAAGATTTATGGTAGGATGGGATGGGCCTACTACAAACCTCAAAAAAATGTCGTCTCCAGAAGTTCAGCACTTGAAAAACTGATAAAAATAGTAAATTATTCTATAATCAAGGAAATTGATGGAAATGACCAAAGGTAGAGGTGGAATAGGTGGGTGGCCATGAATATTCACCTATATTAGAATGAGATTGTAGGAACCCCAACCAATGACATCCCAAAAGTGAATGCACCAGCATAAGAAGCAGAAGGATGGGTGCCCCCACTTAGGTTTGGAGTGGAGGAAGGTCCAACAATTATAAAAAATATAATAAACATAGAGAAAATGGATAAAGGTGGTGCGAGTCCTCCTCCACCAGCGACAGAAGATGGGGTGTGGACACCCCTAGTTCCAATAGCAGTGCTCGTGCTACTTACATTGTGCATCATGAAAAGAGGACAAGACAAAGGAGTATCATGAACTAGATATCCTACAAGGGATATAACCAACGGACCATCCCATGGTAGGGGATTAATTTTCAGATGAGAATTATCTAGGATATATTTGACCACAACCTAATCTAAACTACCTTGTGAACTTGATTGAAACTTAGTTCCAACACAGCCACAATTGATAAGATCCAAAGAAACCCCTAAGTGTTGAGTTCCTTCTCTATTGGTGATCCTTCAGGGGGAGGGTTCACTTCCTCTGTCTCTTAATTAGCTTTAGTGAATAAGTATCACCCAACCTATGCCTTTGACGTCAAGGCTCCACACTCCTGGGAGAAATTTTTTGAATCCTTCTTGATTGGCTAGTTGATCTATTAGCCACCTTGAAAACATAAAATAAAAATGACCCAAAATGCCCTAAGGAAATCAAGGATCAAAGAGCACTCAACTGAAAAATCCTAGAGAAATAGACAAGAAAACAACTCTCCAATATTTCCACACTAGGTGATTAGTACTAGACACCAAAATACAGAAGAGTGGATATCAAGGACTTTCGAAATCCAAGATATATCTGATATCCATGAGACCACCCATAATTCCATATAATGACATGACCATATGGTTTGTGGCATAGGTTGAATTACAGTAGGAAGCCATTGTTAGTACCACAAGTAAAGTCATGGCCTCCCTGAAGGTTGAATCTTTCTATCATATATATCATGACAAGCCCCTTGAAATTAAGCTAAACAAATAGTTCCTTGACAATTTTTTTCCACTCACCATAAATTCATTAAAATTATGAAGGGATGGTGGTGGGATAGTGACTAATTCAAAGAGCGCACAAATAAGAAGTACCCCACTTAGCACTTGCAAGCACTATTATGTCATCTCACAGTGATTATCAGTAGGTTATATAGTGAGTTCAATGCCTCTCACTTTAAAAATCTAAGAAGTTGTGGCCAAGTTTTCCTATAAGAATCAACCATTGTACATTGACTAAATCTCCCTAAGCTACAAAAGAAGAAGATAGTATTAAGGAGCTCAAGCTCTTCACAAATGTTTTATGGGCCCCAAAAATATATATATTTTAATGCCCATTTGATCACTACTAGGAACTTAAAACATTTATTTACCCCCCTTGGACATTATAGAGCTAATTCATAGTATTAATGGGTCCTTATGAATTTGATTTATCATTTCTTATTATGTGCCTAATATTTTTTTTTTGTAGAATATTGTGAGAATATTAGGCATATTTCAAGATCTACAAAATGATAGAATTTAGGTACTTTCTCCCTAGTATAGAATGGACCAGGATTGGATAATAAACGAATAGGATATTATGAAATTATTGAATAGGTTCTGAAGATCCACTAATTTAGAAAAACTAGGGATGTGTTCCCTACTTCGAGAGAATACATAACTCAACATTTAATGAAGATTCTTGTTGTTGGGGACCAAATCCACATTTTGAGGGATTTTGGAGAGGAAAGCAGCCCTCCTTTCAAGGAGGTTTCTTCTCCATAATTTTGTATAAGTAATAATTTTAATTATCCTTTAGGGTGAATAAATTTTGGTGTTTTTGTGAAGAAAAATTATTGTATAGTAGTTCTACTTCCATTTCTAGAAAGGATGTACTTGACTTGATTCCAGTAATGAAATTTTGGTTTCATTTTCAGTGTTTAAGGCTTGTTTTACTTCATAGGACTCTGAGTATCCTTGGTCTTGGCCATCCTAGGAACCTCAAAGCCCTGTTGTGTATTTTATTTCTCTTTTTTCCAACATTTCTTTGCTTAGTTACATTTATCTTTTATGCACTTATATTTCATGGTTCATTTGTTGTAGGTTAGATTATTTAAATGATTGAAGCAAGCTTGTTCTAATTTCATTTATACATTTACAAGTGTGATGCATCCTTATAATAGCACTGCAAAGTCCTTTTCATCAATGAGTTACTTGGATTAGCTTACTAGTTCACTATTATGAAATTTCCGGTTTTAGTAGTAAATTTCTACTAAATTTTAGCACATGTTAATGAATCTCGTTTGAGTTGATTCCACTTGGATTGAATTTTGAAAATATGCAACTTAATTTAAAAAGTTTCCCCATAGAATTTTTACTTGATTAACTTAGGCATTTGGCAAGCTAACTCGACATACATGGTTGTTCGTAGTTTCCTGTAGCAAAACATAGTTTCTTGTAGCAGTATGTTTTCTAGCTTCTCCCTTGCCTAGATTCACTCCAAATACATGATGAAGGTAGATTTATTTCTTAGAATACCTATGAATTATATGAGACCACTTTGGTTGAGATGAGGCTCGGTAGAGTCGTCATTTATCTTCTATAATGCTTGTTTCTTGAATGTTGATTTATGCAACTAGATTAGATTCCATTTTTTGCAACTTACTTTCAGCAAGGTGTGATTTCTTTCCTACAAAAGTAGATTATAAGAGTGTTTCCCTTCTACAAAACTAATATAAGATGTATGCTTTACGTTAATGCAAGTATAAGAGATTTCCTTTCCATCATTTACTTTTCAGCAAAGTAGAATAGGTTTGCTTATTGTTATTTACCTTCTGCAACTTAGCATTGGTGGCTTACCTAGATCTTTGTTCATTTGAATTTGTCTCATTTCCTTCTTTCACCTTCATAAAAGGGAGTCAAACTAAGAACAAGAAGGTTTTTGTTGCCACTATTTTTCACATACAGTGTCGACCCCTGTGTAAAAACCCTGGGTTGATAATTAAAGGAGACTCTTGCGGTTGTTGCAGTTTTACTACAATACTGAGAGCCATCACCTTTTTTTCATCATTGTCAGGGAGGGTTTTAATGAAATCACTCTCTTTGATTTTACTAATTCCTTAAAAGAAAATTCATAAAAAGGAAAGAAAACAAATTATCATTAGTACTTTCTTCCTAGTTTTTAGAAAAATTCCAAAAAAGAAGAAGAAATTTCACCTACTCCCCACTTGATCATGTGGTGCAGTAAGAACCACATCACCATCCACTTTTGCAGGTATAAGAAGAAGAGGTGGTAGAGAATTTTGAAGGAGGCATGGAGCAACTCTACTTTATCAACCCATATTTGCAAGGTTTGAACTACCCTTCCTCTTTCAATACAAGTTATAATGCACAACTTCAACCTTGGTATCCACCGAGCACCTCACCTTGCTCTATCCCCACTCCATGGTCTTATCCTTCCTAGGGGTGATCCATATTTCCCTCAATATGCATGGACTTATCCTCCCAAACCTATCATTCCTCGTTTTCAACCATAACAATACCAACCTCATCAATGGGGTGATCCATATTTCCCTCAACATCCTTAGTATCCTCAATTCGAATATCAATACCATCCACCTCCACCAAACCCACAGTCTCAACCACAGCCATCTCAAAGCCCCACTTCCACTCAACTACCTATACAACCATTTTCGAACCCAAACAATAAATTAACTTAGCTCACTTACAATGTTGAGGTACAAAATTTCCAAGCAATGCTTAATTGAAATGATATTCATTAGGGGAATTTTGAGGTCTAAAATGGGCCTCCTAAGGAAATTATAAAACAATAGTGGAAATAATAAAATAAGATTAGATTACATCGTCAAATTTTTGAGGGAAAAAATAAAAAACTATTTTTTCAACTTATATCCTTATGGGTTTACTCAAATTTCAAGCAACAACACTTGTTGGATGTAGAATTTGGTTCCTCATCCAAGGAGTACCCATGTTGCATACTTTCGATGGACCTGGCTACATGAAAAATAAGAAATATATGAAAAATGTGATTGCAATCATGTTTTTTCATGTATTTCTCATTTTTCATATAGTAGCGTCCATCGAAAGCATGCAACATGGGTACTCTTTGTATGAGGAATTAAATTTTGCATCCAACGACTACTCCCACTCGAAATTTGAGTAAAACCTTAGGGAGATAAGCTTAAAATACGAGTTGAAAATGTAGTTTTGCTATTTTATTAATTTTTAATATTTTTACTTTTTTACTCCAAAAATGGTGAATCATCTCCCATGTTTGACATCATCATCTTGAATCCTATTGGTTCTTATAAAGTTTATTTTGGTTGTACATTTTTCTTAGGAGGCCCATTTCAAACCTCAAAATTCCCCTAATGCATCTTAGATTAGGAAGAGTATTGCAAAAAAGAGTTTCTCTTGTTGTCATTGAAGAACAACACCCAAAATAGATGAAAGAATCATGGACCACATTTTATGGAGATCAACAACTAGAGCTCGAGATTGAATAATTTCTACTATGCTTATGATTAAATCATTTATGTGTTCAAGAGACGAATCAACAAAAAGTAGAAGATATGAATGTCATGGCAAAAGAGAGAGTGATCCAGATGAGAAAGTGAACCAAGGGCATCACAACTATATTGAACATTTCTTCCATACAATCATTAAGTTAGGACATCATGCTCCTATTCAATAGTTTTCTATAGCATCTTAATCAAAGCATATGATATCTCATATTATGGTATATATCAAAGGATATCTTTCAAATCTACATATGAGTTTATTTGTCACCATGCTATGTACATGGATCCATTGGAAGTATTCCTGTGCTCGAGAGAGAGACTCTCTTTTTCAAGTAGGTTAAGATAGGATAAAAGGGAAAAAAAAGAGAAAAAAAATGTTAAGTGAAAACCTCTTTCGAGGTGCCTGAGATTGACTCAATGCTTGAAAAAACTCTATGAGGAAACTAGTGAGTTGAAAAAAAAAGGAAATAAGATCCTAGGTGAAAACCTCGTTTGAGGTGTCTAGGCAGACCTGTTGGTTGAAAACCTCATTGAGGTAGCCAGTAGGCCTAGAAAAAAGAGAAAAAAATGAAAAATGAAAAGAAAAAAAATGATCCTTTGCTATAGGGATACCTCTTTGATGTATATAGGTGCTCTCCAACCTACACAAGCAATAGAAACAAGTTAGTACCATAACAAGAAGTTGATAAAAAAAAAAGGCATCTAGTCAAGGGTAGTCAAACCTACGTTTTTCACCTCCTTAATCAAGATGCTCCAACAGGACAAGACAAATTTAATCCATCTATTTCTATCCTCCTAATACACTTCCACACCTTTTCCCATTCAAAATCACACATTTTCAGTTCATTTGGAGCCTTTCCCTAAAATGTTACAGGAAACTCCTTAAATGCTACATGAAACTCCTTAAATGCTACATGAAACTACCTGTCTCGGTAAAAAGCTACATCCCATAATTTTTTCAACTTTTCAAGGGAATGAAGGCACCCATATTTAAAAAAAAAAATCCTACACCACCTCTAAGTGTCAAAAAGTGGGTCCCATCACTTTGCATTACCTCTACAAGTTTACTGTGGTCTTATTTACATGCTTGTTTTAGGAAAAAGCTACAACAACATATTTTTCTCACCTATTTGGCTTGGTTAATGTGTTATTGGGATTCTCATTTAATACCTTATTAATCCCCCAAGTCAAAACCAAGTTCTGAACACTTCCAAAAATGGCCTAAGAAAGCACATCAAGCCTATTTCACAAAAAAAAATCAGATATGATTTTTTTTCACTTTCTGACGGAAAGGAGGCCACCATCATGCATTATCATCCTCATCGATCCAATCAAGAAGAAAATGAATCCCAACGTTTTCAAAAATTGACATATCTATATGGGCTAGTTTCCTGCGTTTTAACATGTTTCAAAAAAAAATAGATATGACTTTTTTTCACTTTTTGAGGAAAATGAATCCACCACCATGTCTCTAATTGTCATTCGCATCGATCCAATCAAACAGAATTGGAATCCAAGCACTTTCAAAAATTGACAATTTTACATGGGTTAATTCCCTACCTCCTCACCACAACCATGATTTGACCTTTCTATTTTTCATTTTTGACCATGTATACATGAAAAAAATTCTTACATGATCCCCATGAAGTATTCACATTGGTTACATCTCCACAAAATTGTGATTTTATGGAGCCCTTATGACTACTAGGAAACATTGTCTTTGGTAGCAGCTTTCAAGGGCCCAACAGAGCCACCATTCATTAGAACAGATTAAAGAATAGAGACTAGGAGCACCTTGGAATCACCAAATTGATCATGAAAAGACCCCCAAAATGAGAAGAATAAGGTTGGGCAACAATAAAAGAAGAAAATATCCATGCAATAAAAAATGGGAAGTAGATCTCCATGCAGTAAAAAATGAGAAGAAAATCTCCATGTAGTCATAAATGAAGAAGCAAGCCTCCATGCAACACCCGCAACACAATATTTGGCTCCAAAGTACAATAAAACAGCTCCATTAGTAATCAAGGTATGCAAATAGAACCCTTTGGATTCCAGGAAACGCTATGCAATTTCTCACGTGTTTGTCTAAGAATTGGGGGTCACTATAAGTAGCCAACCAAAGACTAAATTCTCAGCAAAACTCAATCTTTACCTACCTCAACTCCCACATGTGGGGACAAAAAGGGACAAAATATCTCAATCAAAAAGGTGTTTGTTAACTTATGTGGTGGGGTGGCATGACCTTTCATGATTTTAATTTTAAAGTACAAGTGATAGATGGGACATTTTCCCCTGTGTGTTGAGCCCACCCACCACCACATACCAACAACTCGAGCATGCCATTTTCCACGTCAACTTCAGAAGAAATAGTGAAAGAAGTTTTCATGTTGCAAGGGAGTTGTTATATAAAAAAATTGCTACAAAGAGATATTATATAAAATATATGTTGCAGGGGTGTTGGACAATGATTAATTAATTGCTACAAGGTACAAAGAAACACAAGAGAGTTGCAAAGGGTTTTTCATAGGGGTCATCAGAGCTACACAATGATAAAATTATCCAAGGAATGAAAGTATTTAGTGATTGGGTTGATTGTATCACCAACTCCTTATTTTTTTCATAATCATTTCTCTCTCTAAAATAAAGGAAAAGAGTTTTGTGTCAAGTATTTCCCATATATGAATGAGGTGAATAGAGTACTAGAACCCTAAATAATTATCAATATTTTTCTTAAAGCTCTAGTGGTTAGTTCAATGAATTATGGGTAAACGTTTAGAGAGTACTCCTGCAATTGAAATCTAAGTGCACTATTGTCAAATTTTGTTCTTTTTACAGAGCTTCCATAAGAAACTTTGTTCTTGTAGCAGCCCCTATTTGCCACCAGACTGTTTGTTTTTCCTCTGAGAGGATTTTTACAAAGGATGGAAAGAGAATAAATTTGGGGAACCCTCAGTGTGTGTTCTTGGTGGTATCAATGACACCTAAACTCTTGTGAATTAAAAACTAAGTGATACAAGAAAAACCCTAGTCTTGCACACATAATTCACAATGTATAATTATGGGAGGAGGATTTAATAGGAGAGAACCCACCAGCATAGAAAGAATACATCATCATCCTGAAGTTCTTACCATTTTCCAAAATTGCAAGTAGATGGGATTCTTCGAAAGGATAAGGGGGTATGATAAAGAATTTCAGTTCAATTTGAAGTCAATTTACAAGATCCAAGTGGCCAAGAATTTTTATCAATGGTAAGAGGATTGGAGATCCACTTCAATAAGAATAACATTAGTAGGATTGCCACTTTACCTATGGGTATTGCATTAGGGTAAGGAATCTAGACATGAGGACATGAATCCCAATAAATCCTTCTTTTTGCAGGGTGAAGTGTCAAAGGAAGACCAAGAAGACAAACTAAAAGTAAGGTGTTTCCCTCACAAACTAAACCCATTACAGTTGAAGTATCACCTAAGAGGAAGAGGTAGCTTGAACCTACATTAGGATTTCCTTGGGAAAATTATATAGGGGAAGGAGTGAAGATAGAAGAGTAGCAAGAAGATCATCAATAAGAGGAACACATAGACCAACAAATAGAGCATGATATAGGCCAACCTACAGAGCAGGAAACATGGCATCCAATGACACCTCAACAATAGAGGAAAATGGAGGAACCAGAGAAGTAAAGGAATCCTTTGTACAAAAGTATCATGAAGAAGCTTGGGGTTAATTGAATTGGATTGTAGTATGAACCTCCTCTCCTATTTGGCTTTAAAGAGCACTTGAGTGAGCAGGATGGAGGTTCAAGATGGGAAAAGATTGAGTGCCATGCAGGTTTTTATGTAGTTTAAGAAACCACCTATACGACTTCCTGGGACACGAGGAAGAGGCAAAGGAATACAATGAAAAAAGCAAGGAAAATGAAGAAGATTTAGTTGCTCAAGGGTGAGCAACAGTTTCAATAGGTGGAGATGATGGGCCCTAAAAATGTATATATTTTAAGGCCCATTTGATCACTACTAGGCACTTGAAACATTTGTTTACCCCCATTACTTGCACATTATATCTAATTCATAGTCTTAATGGGTCCTTAGGAATTGGATTTATCCTTCCTTATTATGTGCCTAATATTATTTATTTTACAGAATATTGTGAGAATATTGGGCAAATTTTGAAGATATGCAGAATGAAAGAATTTAAGGATTTTTTCTTTTCTATAGTATGGATCATGATAGGATAATATATGAATAGTATATTATGAAATTATTGAACATATTTTGAAGATCCACCAATTGAGAAAATATAAGGATGTGTTCCTTGCTACAGGAGAAGCTAGAACTCAACATTTAATGAAGATTCTAGTTATTAGGGACTAGATCCATTTTTTGAAGGTTTTTGTAGGGGAAATCAGACCTCCTTTCAATTAGGTTTCTTCCTCATAAATTTTTATAAGTACTCATTAGAATTATCCTATAGGGTGAGGAAATTTTTGTGCTTTTGTGAAGAAAAATATTTATTTAGTAGTTATACTTTCATTTCCATCAGGGATGGTCTTGACTTGATTTCGGTAATGAAGTTTGGTTTTATTTTTAGCTTATAAGGCTTGGTTTACGTCATATTACTTTGAGTATCCTTAGGCTTGTCCATCCCAATAGCCTCAGAGACCTGTTGTGTATTTTATTTCTCTTATTTCCAACATTTCTTTGCTTAGTTACATTTATCATTTTTGCCCTTATCTTTCATGTTTCATTTGTTTTAGGTTAGTTAAATTATTGAATTTATATTTTTATCATGTCATTTATATAGTTATACGTGTGATACATCCTTAAAATAGCACTACAAATTTATTTTCACCACTGAGTTACTTGGATTAGCTTACTAGTTCATTGTTCTGAAATTTCTGGTTTTAGTAGTAAATTTCTACTAAATTTTAGCATGTGTTAATGAAGTTATTTTGAGTTTATTCCACATGGATTGAAGTCTTAAAAAATTCAACTTAATTAAAAAGTTAAAACCACAACGTTTACATTTGATTAGCTTAATCATTTGGCAAGTTAACTCGACATATAGGATTGCTGGTAGTTTCCTGTAGCAAAACAGAGCTTCCTGTAGTAGTCTATTTTTGATATTCTCCGTTTCTCTGAGACCCCATTGGTTGAGTTGAGTCTTGGTAGAGATGCCATTTAGCTTCCACAATGATTGTTTCTTAAATGTTGATTTTTGCAACTAGATTAGATTCCCTTTCCTGCAATTTACTTTCAGCAATGTGTGATTTATTTCCTGAAAAAGTAGATTATAGGAGTGTTTCTCGTCTTCAAAATTAATATAAGATGTGTTCTTTATATTATTGAAAGTAGAGTAGATTTCCTTTCTTTCATTTACTTTCCAGCAAATTAGGACATGTTTTCTTCTTTCTACTTACCTTTTGAAACTTAGGACTGGCAGATTACTCGGATCATTGCCCATTTGAAGTTGTCTCATTGACTTCTTTCACCTGCATAACAGGGAGTCAGGCTAGGAAGAGGAATATGTTTGTTTCACATATAGTGTTTACCCCTCTTAAGTTTTTATTAACGCTAAGTTGATAATTAAAGGAGGTTATTGGGGTTTCATCAATCTTGCTGCAATACTGAGATCCATCAGTGTTTTCAAAAGACATTTAAAGAAAACTAGAGGTCTGTGAGGCTTTTGCTTGCATATGAACGTGATTTCCTCCCCGCCGACTTGCTGTTCTAATACATACTCACATATGAATAGGCAAAGTGGAGAATGGAAGGGAGGGAACAAGTAGACATACCGCCCATCCAATATCCCGAAGAAGTGAAAATATAAAGACAAAGGGAACAATGGTGTTTGAAGATAGAAGAAATCTAAAGGGACAAATATGAAGAGGAAAGAGTGAAATATGATGCATTTGAAAAGAAATGGATTGAAGCCAAAATTAGAAGGGAATAGGAAAGGTTGGCCCAAGTTAGAGTCCCAACTATTGAAAAAATTACTATTGATGAAGAGGAACCAAAAAGGGAGGTAGATGCATCAAAAACGGATACCAACAGGGGGAAGGAGCTAGAGTTTCCCTCAAAATATTCCTAAAAAAGGGAAGTCTCAGAGACAAGAAATATGACAACTACCACTGTAAAAAGCTCTATCATTCCCCAAAATTTGATTTCATTTGTTCCAATAGTCATTAAGAAAACAAGTATTATGCCTATTATTGATCATCCCAAGTATCTCAACAATGAACTCAGTGAATTAGGATAATATTATTATAGAAAATCTAGAAATTAAATCATCCACAATGTCCATATAGGAGCAACCACAAAGGCCACTATGGACACAACCTTTGTTTTAGGATCCCTTGTCATAGAAAACAAAACTAACACCCAAAGTTTATCAATGGATGTGAAGTAGCTGACTTAAGTGGTAGTGTTTCTAGATGAATAGTTGAAAGACTAGAAGTAGTGGACGGATATTGAATAACATGATAGACTAGAAGAAAAGTGTATAGAACTGTCAGAATCCTTTAGGGCTCAATATGAGCAGTAAATAGTGCAGTCGAAGGAAGCTCATATTAGTGAGCTAAAGGAATTGAAAGAGAGTCACATAAAAGATGTCAATGTTAAAGTGGGACAACTTCTGAAGGACAAAGCTTACCTTCAAGTACTTAAAGCACAAGCCATTAAAATCAATAATGATTTACAAAACACCTAACATTCTTTCATGGAAAAGTTAGGGGAAGTCTAAGAATACTTTGTACAAGTGGAGTGAATAGCCAGCGAAAGTAACACCCAATTCGAAGACCAAAATAATCTAGCAAATCTCTCAACCAAATCATTGGCTGGAAAAAGAAGCATTGGAATGCTCAAGACTCATTACCCCAACTTGACAAAAGGAAAAAGGAAAAATATCGATCTTTTATTGATGTCTGGAAATCAGAGTGTGAAGAAGTTAAAGCAATAGTGAATGAAGCTACCAAGATGGCCAAGAAAATGTGGGGAACCTCCATGGATATTATAGAGGAATAGGAGCTTGAAACCATGGAATATATACCCATATCAACCCCCATCACATTGAATATCGAAGAAATAACTAGAGCCAGGGCCAATGTGGTCACCGAAATTGAACAGTTTCCAAAGGTGAATGATGAGTCAATATAAAAATTTATCACCACTTCCACCAAAGAAGAAACTCAACTCAATTGTTAAACACTACTAGTATGAAAAAATATATTAAAAGGTTGATGAACCAAACATTGAAAAGGGAGAAATAAGTATTGAATATGGACATTCCCAGAGTCTCCGAAATTTTAAATATCCATGTAACCTCGAAGAAGTATCGACAACAATTAAGTCCAAAGAAGTCTTAAAGCTATATCAATTCTAAAGGAGTTATCGACATATTGCAATTTTTGTAACTGTAATTCAAAGTATAAGTAGGAAGTCTCCCCATTTTGAAGAAATGGGAGGAAGGGGGAGTAAAAAAATGAAGGTTGAAATTTCCCGCTAAAATTCATTTTGCAATAATTTGTAACAAAGTCTTTATTTTCTGGTTAATGCAATTGACTTGTCCAGAATATAGATGTATCTTTCCTATATGGTAATTTTTAATTTTTACAATGCAAGAATCATGTGTATCTACAGAAACTTATGAGAATGTCAAGATTCAATTATAATTAATTGACCGGTCTTAATGTGCATTTCAATTTTAATGGTTATATAATGAATAAACATCTTTGAAAGCTTGCAATCATTAAACTTTTTACTTCTATTTAAGAAAAGAACCTTTCTTATCATTCTTTAGTTCCATTCAGTATAGCAATTAACCTCTTTGATCCTAAAATAATTATTATTCCCTGTAAATCAAAATAGTTAGAGAGGCAAGGATAGAAAATCTCATTAACAGTAGACATAGTTTATAGCTTACAAAAGAATTCCTTATGCGGAAGTGGCAACTGAGCCCACTTACCAGCCAAATACTACCACTCCAAATGAAAGTGGGTCTAATTGGGGCCTACAATTGGGTTTTCTCCCCTCATTGATGACATCTCCAATGGTTATCACATACTATTCATCAACATAGATTTTGAAAAAACAACAACAAGAAAACATGTGAATAGATGAACTCCCATTAAAATCCATAAATTATAGGCCATATAACTACAATCTAAAAATAACTTAGAGAAACCATTGAAGGGGTGACATAAAAGACTTTAGTAGGCTCTACATGGAATTAATCCAATGTAAAAAGTAGGGAATGCAAGAAATAGATAAAGGCCATCATTGGATACCCTTTTTATACAAATACATAAGGTTGTGGGTGAGATTCATTACCTCCATGGGAAACTCTTCCAATGTGAAAGAAACCAAAGATGTTTCTAGATTTGGATGTAGAAAATTTTTGGAAAATCCATCAAAGTTGTGATACATGGAACCGTAATCATCTATACACTCAAAATTAGCTTGAGGTCATAAATTTATCCACAACATGTGATTTCAACAAACCTTAGAGTCTAGAAAATTGAATGAGTGACACTTGTGAAAGCCCTCACTTGGATGATTAGGTGAAGTGCCAAATGGGTGATAGTTAAAGGTTATTTGAGGGAGAGACTTGGAGCAGAGTAATAAATTTGATACGTCTAGTTAGGATGCATGGTTGAAAAAGAGAGATTCCAACCTCAAATAAATCTTTGAATATCTATTAAAGGCATGGCATAAGGCACTATGATTTTCTCCAAAATTAAATTCAAATTGAACTTAAAAGTATAGACATAGAAATAGGATAACACTAAACCTTGTGCATAAAAGAGCAATCAAACAACACATGTACAAGTGGCTAGATGGAACATTAAGTTATGTGTCAAATCTATAGTAAATATAGATGAAAAGTTAAGTTATGTGTCAAATATATAGTAAAGATACATAAAACATAATTTGTAAGGGACATCCCACGTGGAACTCCATATAGAAAACTAAAGATAAAGTGTGAGATATGCTAATGTAGTAATATTTATCTCAATATTCAATTTTTGCAACCTAAGTGTCAAATGGAATAGCCAAAATTTAGATTATATCTTATTAGGATGAAGAATAAGATTTATTATCAAGGTTTAAAGCAAACAAAATAGAAAATGATGTCTTCTTAAAACAACATAATGGTTGAATAGACTCCCTTCCAAGGAGAGTCAGATCTGATAATTGGGAAAGTTATCAATATCAAGAAATAAATCTAAGTATATAGGAACAAATGTTCCAAAAGGCACTCCCCTTGAGGTAGTATTAAAGGTTGTAAAGACCACAAAAAAATAATCAATAAAAACAATGATATGAGATACCACCAACTATTAGAGTTGGATGATTAATAATTTAATGTTCTTTTTTGAGTATCTTATGAATAAATGTGATGGAGATATATTATATTTACAAATATTAGTACTAGCACAACTATATAAATTAAATGGTTGGTAAATGTCGAGAGGGATCAATCTGTAATAAGCATAAAAACACTTACTTCACCATATATGTCAAGATGCTAAAATTTAAATAATAATAATAATAATAAACACAATTATAAATTTCTTTGAAATTATTATTTCTATGACTATTAATAATAAAAAGAATTAATATATAAGTTAAGGATATATACATTGTAAAAAACATGTAACAATATTCTTAACTATGGAGATTCATCCCCACATTATAGAGATTCATAACTTGTAAATGAGCTTTGTTACAACCATGGGCAAATACTATGACTTGTCAATACCACATGCCCAAACAACCATAACTCATTTCATATAACACTTGTTCATATGACAATTTTTTTAATCAATGAATTTAATTAAAAAGGAAAAAAAGGCTTAACTACTTTGGAAATAAATCTAGCCTTTGATATGTGTATACTACTATGAATATTCCTAAACATTCTATAGAAATTAAATCCCTATCATCATATAATAATTATTGATATCTTTTTTGTAAATTGAAGCTTTGGTATTACTCAACAAAACATTGTTATATTGATTTTCTAGAAAGCTCACAAGAGTTCATTTTTTCTTCTCCAACATCTACAGTCTAAAAACCAAACTCTAGCCCCCACACGAAAAGCCAACGAAGAATAAACTCAACTAAGTTATGAACCCAAGCCGATAATAAGATGTTTTCCATATTCCAATGCATATTAGCCGAACAATACATATAGATTGCTCATATGATAGCAGGGTCGACACCATACAGTTACAAAAAATACAAATGCCTAGATAGCAATATAAACCCTTGGCCTCGCTTATAAAAGATGCCTTCTAGCACATCATGAACACGCTAGTGAAAGAACCACATCAAACCAAAAAATAACCATAGTATACAAACCTACAAACATATGTCAGGAATGACCCTGACAAGACAACAATAGTCATAGTCGCAAGCCATAAATAGGCTCTGACGAGGCAGAAGAAAAACATCTAAGATCTTACCATCATGCCTAGAAATACGAACCAATAAATTATCCATTGAAAATCCATCCTGTATGTTCATTGATCATTATCTGATGAGGGGATTGTAGCAGGGACCCTTGCATTAGAACCTAGGGGATCCATTAAGTCTCCACCATCTAAATCATAGGTGATATGGCTTTCTATATGCACCAGATGAGAATCAAATTTATTTAGGAAAAATATTTGATTCCTAAGCATCCTCTTAATGTCTTCCAAGGAAGAGAATACATTATAAATTTCTACTTCCTTGTACTTCAACACCAGACCCAAGAGGGTCTTCATCTGCCAATGAAAAACCGTTGAGTTTGAGTATTGCTTCTCCTTGCCCCTAGTAAGACTAGGATTAGGAACCCATGTCAACATATCCTCCATAATATCTGAATCTGAATGGGATTGACATTCAATCCCTACTTGAGTCTCCAAATTTCAGATCTCTTTACTAGTCCCTGGTAGAATCGCATTAAAGTAGGTGGCAGCCAAGTCATTGGCAAAGATTCTAGCTCCTCGATGACCATGAGGAGTGGTGCCACCTTGCCTGCATTTTCATCTCATTCTCTTCCTTGAAAACATGGCTAACACCCCAGGGGCACACCTCGAGAAACTACTATGAACTCCCCTCCCTGCAAAGAAACAAGAGAAAGTACCAGACCCACCAACAACGGGACTAGGATACCACCATAGACAATCATCCAAATAAGTTAAAACACAAACACCAATATTGACATAGACTCCATCAAGAGGAAAAGGTAGGCACAACTGCCTCGAGTTGCAAATCAAACCCTGTTACCATTAAACACAGATAAAGTCTTGCGTATGCCCACAAGCTTGAGGAGCTAAAATGGTGAGCACAACCCCTTAACATAGGACCTTGACTTCTTTCTAAACTATTTGCAAACTTGGCATAACAAGGGATGAAATTCTTCAAAGTACTATTTTTTTTCAACTTTTTCACTTTAAAAAAAGTTTTCACCTTATGGATTTGATCCCTCTCCACACATGATATATCCAGATGGATCTAAAATAATTCTTATATATATAGTTGATATTGAAATATTTGATCAAAAAAGGAATTACATGTCCTATAATAATAAGAAATTCTTATATATATTATTTTTCCTTATGTGTTTAGAGATCAAATTCAAATCAAGGTGGGATCCATTTTTCAAGTTTTGCATTTTAAAAGTTGTTTACACCTAATGGATTTGATGTCTTTATACAAGATAGATATGGAATTAAGGCACATTTAAGCTAGTTCATATATATATATATATATATATATATATATATATATATATATATATA
The DNA here is from genome assembly GCA_031772625.1 of Pinus tabuliformis. NCBI lineage: Eukaryota > Viridiplantae > Streptophyta > Pinopsida > Pinales > Pinaceae > Pinus > Pinus tabuliformis. The sequence continues at coordinate 395,497,804 of CM062805.1, forward strand.
TATATATGGTATTGAAATAATTTTTTATTATTAATACTTTCTATATGTCATGTGTCAAGTCCATGTTGAGCATTGTCTCCCTAAGATTGGTTGTAGAACGTGTCTTTCTATCCAATAAGAGAGATTTTACTCTCTATTTATATAAACTTGATATTAAAATATTGTACTTAAAGTGGATCTCTCTCTCTCTCTCTCTCTCTCTCTCTCTCTCTCTCTCTCTCTATATATATATATATATATATATATATATATATATATATATATATATATAAGTCACATGCCAACACCATACTATGCATTGAGAGAATTACATTTCTTTCTCATTTGAAAATAAAATATGATTAAAATAAGAAATTTTACTTTCAATTACTTTATCTCTCTATACATAGTTGATAAAAAATCATGTTAGTTAAGGTGTCCATTAAGATATTTTATTTATGGATGGAATTGAAATAATTTTTTTGCTAATAATTTTTTTAAATGTTATATGTCAACTTCATGTTAAGCATGAAAGAAATTACAAACTCTCCCACATTAAAGATATGTAATTCCTTCCATACTTAATATGAAATTGGACACACACACACACACTAAAATACTTTATTTATAATACTTTTAAAATATATATTTTTAAATAATATTAAATAAAAAGAAAATGAAATATCTCCATCCTCCTAAATTGTAAAAAGCACCGTAAATTAATTAATTAATTTATGATAAGTTGTATATTATCTTCCTATGGATTTCATTCTCATTCCAATTTATTTTCTTATTGGCCTAATGAATTAATATAGATGTTTGTATCATTAATTTAAGTATATAACTTCTTTAATAATTATTTTAATATTTAATGTTATATTATTATATTTTTAAATTTTGTGCGATTGGAATTAAGAAAATATATTTATAATTTGAAATAGATATATCATATCTTTCATATTAAATTGTTATAATATATTAAAATAAAATAAATATAATAATAACAAAATTTATTAAAAAACAACATTTACCTAAATATTTTAATCACAAAAAATATTCCTTATGGGGTGATCACAAAATTACGAGTAGGTGTGGGGTAGTTACCCTCACCTCAAGTATCAATTGAGGGTGATGTGGCCACCACCTTTCCTCATGGCTATGACATAGAGTAAGTTTTACATACTAATCATTCAAACAATAATGAGTTCTCAAACAATTTGGGTATTTCTCACATGCAACTTTGAATTTTAGGGATTGCGTTTTGGCTTGGAGAAGTTTCCTGGCATTCTTCCACATTGGTCCATGATAATGCTCTATGCATTTCAGTTTGGTTATGTTAGTAAGTTTTTGACCTTGGTAAGTCATTTTATCCCCCCAATTTTCCTGGCCACAACTTGGGAAGCATGCCTTTTGTTGGTGAGTTGGTGGTATAGTGTAGTTGTGATTTGTTTGACACCTTTCTCAGGGAAGGATTAAATCCTCCTCGCCCGTTTCCGGACACTCTTCAATATTTCAGTTATGATTTAATTCTTCTCATATTGTGGTTAGAGGGCCTAATCCAGGACAAGACACAACTTTCATTACATGCCAAAGAGCTCTGAAGGAACTCCTAGTTTTGGTTGTCTTCACTAGTTGGTCATTACCTGCATATTGGTTATCGGTATTGGTTATCTCTGATAATTGGTCGAGACAACTCTAGGTATTGGTTGTCTCTAGTAATTGGTTTGGAATCCTATTCTAATGGGTGGTTGCAAACACAAGTAGTTTCAACTAAGCATCTATTATTGGGCATGATGCCAAGGCAACAAGAAAGGTCTCAACTTGATCTAGGTAGAAGGGGCTTGCATGGGGGAGCATGCAAGGGCTAGAGCTCAATCCATCCCTTAGCTCTTTTACATGCAAACACCTACTCAAATTCAACAAGAATGAAAGGAGGCAAAGGAGGAAATTATGACACACCATGACTATCACTAATTGTGATCATTGACTAGGTTCTTGACACTAGTCACACTAGAGGTCCTCTAAACCAAAATTTTCACATGATCCACCTTTATTGGCAACGTAAATCAGTCTTGGGTAAAGTCCTCTAAGAAAGGAATGATTCAAAAAATGAAAATCTAATACTAATGGACAAGCTCCAATTACAACTCAGTGAAATGGACAAGCCCTAGGCAAGGACAAATGCACTTATCATGAGTGGAAAAGGGCCAACTCCTCCTTAAAGTCAGATGGTGCCTATTGAGGTGGATGTCTCCACCTCCTCTTAATTATCTGAATAATTGGGTCTTTTTAGTATATCTAATTTCCTAATATGTGAGAATTGTTACTCTTTCTTTTGTTGTTAGTTTTTGTTGTTTAGATGTTAGTTTTTAACTCATTTTCATTTTTAACCAATTTACCCACCAAGAAAAAAGTTGCTTCTATAATATATTATAAAAGAACCATAACTAGGAATTGCACCAAATGTTGCAAAGGAAACCTCGTAAGACAATAGAAGATAACACTAATTAATGTTTCTTTGACAATTATTGAAAGACAGAAAAATATCAACAAAGACAAGGACCATGCTACAATGAAATTTTACTGCAATACTGCTTCCTTGAGCCTTACAAATCATGAGGCCTATGTTGAAGCTAAATACCTTGTCTGTTTATTCCAACATGAATGCTTCATAAATAAAGAAATAGATCGTGATTTGCTACCTTTGAAATTAGAGGCCGTTTTCGCACAATTCCTCCATATTTCTTCTTGATCACTTCCTCTTGCTATAGACAAGCTTAATCAATACAAAACACTTTTTAATAGTTTGAAACATGTGTCTACAAAGGACTATAACAATTTTTTAAATAAATTTTGAATTTCTATGTGAATTAAGATCTACCCTTGAATAAAGCTGCACATATCTCAAATCTGGAAATTGAATGCAAGAATACCATAAACTACACCTCTTCTTGAGAAAACTATTTGTGTTTCTCTTCTCATTTTTGACTCACCTCTGTATTAATTCCTTCATGATCCTTGAAACTATTCAATAGATCACATTTCTCTTTACCACTAATCTCCTTGGTGTTTACCATGTTCTTGTTTTAATCCAACAGATTCTATTTTAGAAAATATAACCCATGTCATGCAGTTGAAAATAATGTAGAGGTCATTCAACAACGTTTAAACCATTTTATCATGAAAATCAAGCATGGTCCATAGGCACCACAATGAAAATACTATTTTTTCACATCAAAAGACCACACATCACCATGGTTTTAAAATAATGGCCCCAAAATTTATCAAGACTTAAAGAAAGATTATGATCTAACCATTTTCTATTTTGAATTCATGTTTAACTTATAATCATGCTTTTTTCAGGTATCAATAGCTTGAATATATTTCATGTTACAATCGTGCATGTTGTTAAAGAATTATTTTTTTTGGAATCCAAAAACATTCATTTTCTTCATCCACTCCCTCCCTCTCATTGTAGCATAAAAGAGGTGTTTGAGATTCCACATAAATACTTCCCAGTAAATATTAGTAACAGTAACTTTTATAATATTTTCTACATTAATCTAACTGTCTGCATCAAATATATCCATCATAAATCATGGTAGTGAACATTGAAAACAAAATTCTCAAATTTACCCAAATTATATCATCAACACATGCTACACAAGATATTAAAAGCTAGTCTCAGTGCTTCTAGAGTTACATCCATATTGAATTATGAAAATTCTTTCAATAGAAATCACATAATGGAATTTTTGGCACACGTTTCGAACCAACCAGTGTGGTTCATCATCAGGACCAGATGAAGAGGCAGATCATGGGAAAGGCTTAAATAGACAACAATGTAGAGACCATAATTTCAAGCAACGACTATTTTTGAAAAATAATATTTACATTATGATATTAATTTATTAAAAATAAATATTATTAAGTAACAGCTATATTAAACGACTAGTTGTTGAAAATTAATATTTAAATTAATTTATTAACAAAAAATATTATTAAAAATTCTACTAGTGGGAAATAATCGAAAAATATAACTAACAAGAATAAAAAAATCAAGGTCAATAATATTTAAGTTATCATATTAATTTATTAAAAACAAATATTATTAAGTAATGACTAGTTTTTGAAAAATAATGTTTAAATTAATTTATTAAAATCAATTATTATTAAAAATTTTTTATTAATGAGAAATAATAAAAAATCAAAGTCAATAATATTTAAATTATGATATTAATTTATTAAAAACAAATATTATTAAGTAACGACTATATTAAATGACTAGTTTTTGAGAAATAATATTTAAATTAATTTATTAAAATCAAATATTATTAAAAAATTCTATTAATGGGAAATAATCGAAAAGTATAGGTAACAAGAATATAAAAAAAAGAAGTCAAACTCCAAGCAAGGAGGAAGTCAAAATTTATAAAAAGGAGTCAACACCCTAATTGAGACAAGATCATATTATAAATAAAAATAATTGATGGAAATAAAATAAACTAAAAATAATTAATGGAAAAATAAATAAAATAAAATAAAAATATACACAAGTAAATCAATATATATATATATATATATATATATATATATATATATATATATATATATATATATATTCAAAGAAAATTAATTAATAAATAAAATAGGATCGACAATAAAATACAAGGTTGAGGCCCATTAAACAAATAACACAAATACTAAAAGGAGTTCAGAATGAATAAGATGATAAAATACTTAAGAAAACATGAAGGATCAAGAATATAAACTCTAATGAAGAATAAACCAACAACAAATGCTATAAAAAGGACACCAATACCTACATAGATAAATAAGCAAACAAAATAAATCCAAAAAGAAACCTAAAAAGCTGGGAGGACAAGACAAGGACCCAACTTCTACTAATAATCCAGTCATCGTCTCTATTCAAATTATTGGGTCTTTTTTCGATTTCTAGGGCCTCCCTCAATTTAAAATGATTGAAATGACTAACCCTAGCAACAACTTGCGCCTCCTCAATGCAGATGTGATGCTTAGATTTATTTTCATGCTCTACCAAAGTAGATGAGTGGGTCCTGCCATGCTCGATGTCAATGACATGCTCATGAATGCTTTGATTAATCGAGCAACCAGTCTCACCAATGTAGAGAGTCTCACAAGAGCATGGGTCTTTTACATATCTAAGGGAGCTCCGGATGGTATTTAAAGGCGTAAAGGTTGAAGCCACCCTATGCTTCCTTAAGATATTCACAATCTTGTCAGTGGTCACTTGGATAAAAGGAAGATCAACACTAGAAAATTGATGTAGATAAATCTAAGCATCACATCTGCGTTAAGGAGGCCCAAGTCATTGTTAGGGTTAGTCTTTTCCATCATCGTAAATTGAGGTAGGTGCTAGAAATCGGAAAAAGACCCAATAATTTTAATAGAAATGGTGGTTGGATTATTAGTAGAAGTTGGGTACCTCTCATGTCATCCAAGTTTTTTAGGTTTCTTTTTGGGTTTATTTTGTTTGTTTATTTATCTGTCTAGGTATTGGTGTTCTTTTTATAGTATTTGTTGTTGGTTTATTCCTCATTAGAGTTTATATTCTTGATCCTTCATGTTTTGTTAAGTATTTTATCATCCTATTCATTCTTAACTCCTTTTCGTATTTTTGTTATTTGTTTAATGGGCCTCAAACCTGTATTTTATTGTTGACCATGTTTTATTTATTGATTACTTTTCTTTGATATATATATATATATATATATATATATATATATATATATATATATATATATATATATATATATATATATATATATATATATATATATATATATATATATATATATATATATATATATATATACTTGTGTATATTTTTGTTTTATTTTATTTATTTTCCATTAATTATTTTTATTTTATTTTATTTCCATTAATTATTTTTATTTATTATATGATCTTGTCTCGATTAGGGTCTTGACTCATTTTTATAATTTTTGACTTCCCTCCTTGTTTGGAGTTTGACTTTGATTTTTTTATTCTTGTTAGTTATATTTTTCGATTATTTCCCATTAATAGAATTTTTTAATAATATTTGATTTTAATAAATTAATTTAAATATTATTTTTCAAAAACTAGTCGTTTAATATAGTTGTTACTTAATAATATTTAGTTTTAATAAATTAATAAATTAATATCATAATTTAAATATTTTTTTTTGTTAAGCTTGGTATGACTCTCTCATTTTCGATTTTACATGTCCATTATTCACCCCGCAACAGGGGAAGGGTAGTACAAGATTTGAACCCAAGATCTTTGGTTCGGTGAGACTTCATTCCACAACCATCGCCACTTGAGCTACCCCAGGGGGTCCTTTATTATAGAATTTATGGTTTTTTAAATGGTGGTTGCTCAAATTAGAGCACAGGTCTCTACGGCTAGAACATGGACTTCTCACCACTAAACTACAACAACCACCATATAATATCATAATTTAAATATTATTGACTTTGATTTTTTATTATTTCCCTTTAATAAATTTTTTAATAATGATTTTAATAAATTAATTTAAATATTGGTTTTCAAAAACTAGTCGTTACTTAATAATATTTGTTTTTAATAAATTAATATGATAATTTAAATATTATTCACCTTGATTTTTTTTATTCTTGTTAGTTATATTTTTTTTTATTATTTCCCATTAATAGAATTTTTAATAATATTTGATTTTAATAAATTAATTTAAATATTAATTTTCAAAAACTAACCATTTAATATAGCCGTTACTTAATAATATTTATTTTTAATAAATTAATTTCATATTGTAAATATTACTTTTTAAAAATAATCGTTACTTGAAATTATAGTCTCTACATTGCTCTCTATTTAAGCGTTTTCCATGGTCTGCCTCTTCATTTGGTCTTGATGATGAACCACACTGGTTGGTTCGAAACACGTCGCCAAAAAATTCTATTATGTGATTTCTACTGAAAAACTTTTTGTAATTCATTATGGATCACAGAAGCCTAAAATTAGAAATAAATCCCTATTATTATACATCATAAAATTGAACGAATATTAGCTCAAAGCATGCATAATACCCAAACCTTTCTCAAAACATTTTGAAGTTAAAACAAAATCTGCAATATGACAATTTACAATCAATGAATCAACGGTCCCATGTGAACCCATAAAAATGTACATTGCAGTCACATCATGAATATGCAATGTCGTATATTCTTTGTATATACATCATAATTTGGTGTATTTTAGGGATCATATTATATTTACAGTGAATATCAAGTCCAACGCACTTAATATAAACTCATAATATATAAAAGGTATCTCCCGATATTCACATTCGTTACTAACTGAGAAGGCACTCCAAATGCACAAAATATCAAGAGAAGCTCAAATACCGATCATCTTCACCAATCAACCTAAAGAGTGATTTCCTTTTCTGAGATTAAAAAGACAAAATGTCAGAATTTAAAGAAATTTCTCCAAAGAAAGATGAACAAAGATAAATCTCCAAATCATGAGAGAATTGATTTCCTACTAGTGCCAAGAGATCAATCATTTTTTATGTTACCCTTAGTTGATTGAATGTGTGGAAACAACCTCTAAGTCCTTGGTGACACAGAATTTAGCTTCCCGTTAGGAGCTGCTGGAAGAAATGTCTCCTTACTATAGGAGTTCCCTTCTCCTGAACATCTAGACTCGGTCTTGGAGAATGACCACGAAGCTTTTTTTTCCAACTTAGTAGCAATCATGTAACTTGGAATCAGTGGACTGCCTTGAGAAGCATGTTTAGTATGCTCAGTCTTAACAGATCCAAATAAACTGCATCTTCTAGGTTCTTACTTCTATAACATTATTTCACTTATCTTCCTGCCGTAATAGTAATTTACTCCTAATAATAGCAACATTGTGAGTTATACCAAACATGTTATCTAAATTCCCTTAGCCTTTAAAAATCATCCTCAATTCTTGTACTTCCCACCTTAGAATCCACTCTAGACATCCTAGGTTATTCTTAATTGATCAAGAGTATATAATGTTTAGGGTGGTGTTCTATGTACACTAAAATACTTGTGAGTTCCAACACTATGTATGGGGTTTCAGTTTTGTTGAAGACATCCCATGGGATGCTACTCCTCCATGCAAACACGTGACAAGAAAAAAAGAGTCCAACCATTGATTATGTTATCTTAAAAAAGCAAATTGGTCCTCAAGTTCATTGTCCTCATATATTAGTTATTGTTGATCCACATGGGTCCTTTGTGTGAGATACAAATTCTACTTTCATTCTACCACATATTCAATAGAATATACACATGGGTGAGATTCTCTCAATGAGTGCCTTAATCATGATTAGAAAATCATTTCTTCAAACAATTGGTAAGAAAACACTTGGCATGTACCCTTTGTTATTATGATCGCCAAATATGAGTATAGACATAGTCGTCGAAGATAACCCATTTTGAAAATAACTATCATAAACAAATCCAATATGGTTTAATCCACTCAATTGATGTTGCTGACCCTTCATCAAAAACATTTTCATGTTGGAAAAACTAACCACATCTAGACATCCTAAGGAAGAAATTCATTTTCTTTAAGGAAGAAAAAATAAGTGTGTTCATGTTTCCTCTCCAAAGCAAAGTATATATTTTTTTGGCCAAGATAATGTTTGGTAAATAGATGCATGATTTTATTTTATTTTTTTGTTATATTAACTTAATTTACAAATTAGGGGAACTGTAATTGCTTTTTATCCTATATTACTTACAACATAAACAATTTAATAAAAATTATTCATCCAACAATATGACCAGTAGAAGTTATTTCTACCACATCTCTCACATATCTATCATGATTCATCATGTAATAAGCTCTTCATTAATTTTAGTTAGCTCTAACTTAACTGAGAGGTTGGGCCATTTCAGAATGCAAAGCTCTTGCTATAGTTCATTATAGCCTTGGGTATATTTTATGAGTTGATGTGATGTTTTGCTTGTGGCTACAACTTAGTCTTAGTTGTCAGATAGTTATCATGATTCAAAACTTAGTCATCATCTCAAATCATTGCAACATTAGATATATTCTATGAGCTAATGTGATGTTTTTTTCTCACAATGATTCAAAACTCAGTGATTATATCTGAACATTGACTTTCTCATTGTCTGTTATTTATATGAACCCTTTAAAAAAACCATGAGAACATTTGGTTTTACAATGTGATCTCCCCAACATAGGCGGGGGTTTCAGAAATTGGAGAGAAACTTGAGTGGTTATTGTTATAAATTGTTATATAAGATGGGAAAGTTATATGGTCTGTAGGAAATATGGATGCCATAACATATATCTATTTTGGATTTTCTAGTGTCTCTGGCCACCATGCAACTAATAGGATCCATTTCAACTGAGAATGTTAATACATCACTGCACCAATGACAAAGACCATTTATTTTATCTTGTGACATCCCTAGCCCTTTTCTCTGATTTTGGTTCAGATTATAGACCGTAATATACTCTCTCTTTAGAAGGTTGTGTAGTATCTATTGGATGGATGGAATGGTTATAATGCAATTTGTACAAAAAAACTCCTCAGGGTTGTCTCACCTTACTCTGTGTCTGTTGTAAATACTCAGTTCTAAAACATTTTTCATATAGTTTCTCACTTGCTTAGAGGAAAAATTGAAGCTATGTAAACTTTAAACCATTTAGATCTTCATGATCTATTGTTTTTTTTCGTTCTTTACTGTTATCCTCATCTTTTAAATTTGTAAAACATCTTTCATATAACTACCTGTTTAGAGGCCAAACTCAACGTGCTATATAAACTATTTAAATATTCATCCTTTATTAATATTTATTCCTTCCAAATATACAATACATCACAACATCACACACACTTCATCATCAACTTCTCCCTGCCTGGAAAGGAAGCATAGACTTTTCTTGATTTCTATCTTTCTATATCCTTGTTTCCATTGCTAAGTGATGAGAATTCAGACTGAATTGAAAAATTCTGTGTCATTCATGCATGAATATTTTTTCTCTTGAGAATATGGTGTTATATATTATCTTTCCTTTAGGTACTCTTCTTAACAACCCGAAGAATCTTAAGACTATACTATAATGAACCTAACTTTTGTACAAATCCAACTTCCATATTGATGAGGGTTTTATATGGATGGTGTTAACCATTTTATGCTGATTTGATTTCATACTCACTGGGTATGATTTTTCCTTGTGGGTTCTTGACCTATTAAATATTGTTTAATCTACTAAGTTTTCATCATATTTCTAAGTGTCTTAAAAGGAACTGATTTATATTTTAGTAGCTGATATGAAGTTGGTTTTTTTTGTTGTTTGTACAGATAGTAAAAACACCTATAGCACCCAGAGATATTTAGTAGTAGTTGTGGATTTAGGAAACATGTCTTTCTGTGTGGTGTTGTCTACTAGGTATAGCTTTCTGGATATTGTATAGAAGAAAGTAAATTTTCATTTAGCTTATACTACATTAACCATGAAATTTCCAACATTCAGGGCACACTTGCCATCACATTTGTAGAGAAAATTATAATAGAGTATCACACTTTTCTTATCAGATCTAAATTCTCCTATATGCAACAACAGTGGCTTTCATCACTTCAAGAGTAGTAAAAAAAAGTCTATTGAGAAAACAACTCCAACACTGAGAGAGATTTTGTAGAAACCGTGGAATTGGCGAACATGTGTTGCTTTATGGTGTTGGCTATTGGGCATATATTTCTTGATATTTTATAGAAGACTGTAAATTTTCATTTAGCTTATACTACATTAACCGTGAAATTACCAACATTCAGGGCACACTTTCCATCACATTTATAGAGAAAATTACAATAGAGTATCACACTTTTCTTATCAGATATAAATTCTCCTATATGCAACAACTACCTTGTGCCCCATAGCTTAAATTTGTGCAAGGATGAGGAGTGTCAAGGTGCAAGCTAGAACAAGAAGAGGGGAAGTCAGGATTGAGTGGTGTATGAAGAATATTGCTCGGGACTTAAGATATATTCATTCTTGTCATAGCTAGAGTAAATCTTAATATAAAAAACTCGCAATACTTTTACTTTCATTTATTGTGTCAAGATTTGGATTCATCATTGCTGGTAGTATTTTTGTTGCAATCTAACTGCTAGCCCCATCATTATCTCCATAGTGAACTGGGGCAAGAAAGAAGAAATATATTTTGTTGTCAGTAGTGAGCATATGATTTGTTTAATGAAGGATGTGAATGAGGGGTTCACTAGATGTGTAGTGGAAATAAATGTAGATTCTGGGAAAGGAATAGTCATATTCACTCCAACAATCGATCGAGTAGATACGAGAAACAGATAGGCAAACAAGTGGAGTCGGTCGCTCTCATTCCTCCTCGAATTCCTTAGCAGAAAATTTTCACTGCAAACCAATAGAAATAAAACTTCAAGAATAGGAAAAGTCAAAAAATAAAGAAAGGGGTTGATCATAACACAAAGTGGCATTTAGAATAATGGTTAAAAAAAACAACGGTGGTTCTGCACATCTCAGTCCAGTGCCATGGACCACAGTATGTTCCAGATGCTTCAACTTTTCTATGGAATTCAATAGCCATCCTGTCTTAGAAACCTTGATCTTCACACCTGTAACAAATTTTTCTCCAGGAAAATTACTTATCAAAACCTCACCCCCCCTTCCTTCACACATCGAACCTTGCAAAAATGAGAAAATCATCAAATAAAACCCTAGCATAGAACTCTGCAAAAACAAGAAAATCAACAAATAAAACCCTAACATAATTTTCGCATTTGATTCCTAGGATCAATGTGATTTCCATGAAATTAACTTGTTTCCCTAACTTGTGTACTAGACATTCATGGTGTCAGTTCTCCACTTGAAATCTTCTTAGAGGCAATGACAAGAAATACAAAATGTTGGCAAGGGGGATTACACCACCTATATCGGGACAAAGTAAGTGTGATAAATTCAAAGGAAACTCAAATGAGTGTGAATTTGAGTTCTGGGGGAGACCTCTACTCTACCTGTAAATAACAGCATGTATCAACTCATTTTGGTAGTGCTCCCATGCACCTAACCTAAGAAAAGGTAGTGGAAATCAACCAACCCCCAAATCTTGTTTGGGAGATTCTGAGAAAGTAGGCATCATTTCAAAACACAAGTGCATTTCTGCTATCTCCCTCTCTTGATATGAAGAAATGAAAGGAAAACGGTTAAAATGAGTTTCCCACGAGTTAAAATTCTATTTTTTTTAAACGATTATTAACTATTAACTGACTATTAACCTGAATTTATTATTAACTATTAATTTTCTATTAATCTAATGGATGAATATTGCTCAATCATCTAACATTAAATTTGAAGGTGTAGAGTGGTGAAAGGTGGCACCTAGGGGAGTCTTTCTCAAACAGAATTCCTTACGGTGTAATTAAATAGAAAATAAAGGTTATTTTAAATTATTAATAGCAATCCATATTGTTTATTTATGTGCAACTAATTATAAGATCATGTAAGTACTTGAATAAAAGCTGAAATAGATGAAGATTACAATATCATTTAATATGTAAGGATTACATTCATTTTTTATACCATCTTTATTTTACCCATGTCATTATAATAATATTTAATTATGACTATATATTTCATATGTTAAATTGACTGGAATGTTTATTTAATATTCAAAATGTCAAATTCTATCTTAAAAAATCATTAAAAAAAACAAAAATCACTTAATTTCATATATCTATCTTGTTAAACATTTACACAAATGTTAAACAATTAAATAGAAAATAAAGTTTATATTTAGATGATCAACTCATTTCCTATGAAATTATTTTTAATTAATCAATTTAATTAAAAGAGCAAAAAAGACGGAACTACTTCGTAGCTAAATTACAATATTTGGTTTGTGAATACTATTAAAAGAATCAGAAAACAACAACAATAATAATAATACAACCTCATAACTAACCACAATCACAAAAGACATATAGGCATCTTAAGCACTTAAGCGTATAGCCCAAATCCCTAAAAATAATTATTAATTTACTAATATATAAATTTACAAAATAATATTATAATTTAAGAACTAATATTATAATGTACAAATAAATTTAAATTTATTGCTAAATTTTATCGTCATAGAACACTAATTTGTAACTAATCATCAATTGTATATTTGTCTTGTTTGTAATTTATCATAAAGGATTTTTGATATATTTCTTAAATGCATATTAAATAATTGTACTTACAAAAAAAATTCATGATTGTAGTCAATCGTTTTTTTTTAACACAATCAGTTACTGTTTTTCATTCAAATGGAGTTGAACTCCCATTACAATGATTTTGGCATTAGTCAGGCTGAGAAGGGAGACAAGGAGGAGACATACCCAGTCAGCATGGAGGTTGAGGTCGTATGTTCCTAATTTACCTACAACCGATTGCTTATAAAGCCTTACAAACTGTAATAGTAAAACATTACATTTGCATTTCATAGGAAAATATTAGAGATAAACAGAGCATAAGTAGGACTGTTGGAGGCTCCTAGATTTGATATACTGAACGTTCTTTATTTCACTTATTTCTGCTACTTTGGCGTCCAAAATTATCTCCATACTGATTGAGAATAATTCCTTTCATATAGTTAATGGTCTCCTTTCAATTTCAGAATTCTGGTTGGCATGTTTGATGAGGAGGAGAGAATTTTCACTCTTTGCCTGGTGCTTGATGTCTTAGATAGTTTCTTGAAGATGATCGATCATGAAATTTCTTGCTCTGCAATAAACACACTTGTCATTTTTAGATGATGTCTCCAATGGATCCATAATTCCTTTGATGTTGTTGATGATTATTGAAGCAATGGACTGCCTTTGATGCTAGTGGTGATATTTGCTGTTGTGAGTTTCTTGTGATGCTGCATGTGAAACATACTGTTGATTGTAGAGATACAATGATTTGATGAGGGAAGGGGATCTCAGTGAAATAGGTGGAGTAAGAGAGGGATGAGAGGCTACAGGAGTGTGATTGAGAAAAACAGTGAAGTGAGGATGCTAATGGTAGAGGCAGCAGATATAGAATGGGAGAGATAGAGTGGGCATGGTTAGAATAGGGGAGCCAAACCCAATATCATGGGGAATACTGATACCACGGGGAGCTCGGGTAAGGAGTTCTGAGAAGGAAATAAGGGAGATAGGAGTGCAAGAAATACATATGAGAGTGGGGAAATAAGCGAGGGAGTAGGAGAATAAATAGCTGAGATGGGTGGAGGGATATATCATGGAGAGAGGGAAGGAAGGGGAGTCACGTAAAAAATGGGAGAAGGTGTCTATCTTGGGGGTCGAACAAATCTGAAGGAAAATATCAGAGAGGATTTAGGGAAGATTATGATTCATAATTGATAGGATGGGAGGAGATATAGTGGTAGGTCAACCCAGATTATAAAAATACGTTAATTGGATTTGCTGGAAGTTGGAGGAATTATGGTATTGGGAGGTGGAAAGATTCATGTACTATAAAAACATCTTTAGAAGGATGTGCCACAACCTTGTTGGCTTAAATATTAGCTTCTTTGTTATTCTCCGTTAGAATATTCATGAAGGTGACCTGTCCTTGGTTGATTAGGTGGTGTCTAATCCTTTTAGTTATTTGACTCAATGCATAGTTCTTTGGATTGGTATTCTTTTTCATAGCTTGAATTAGAATGGCTGAGTCTCCAAATATGATTAGGTTCAAAATGTTCCTCCTTCTTAATATTTTTGCACCCAATAGGAGGTTGTATGATCTAGGTGGATATTGGCGGCCACCCACCAAGTCCACTTGGACACCCACCATTGTTTCTTTCAGCTTTTCAGTTTCCTTAATTGTAGCTCAATTTACTATTTCTAGTAGTTTTTCGGGTCTTGAACTTCCGGAACTGTTTTAAGGCCCTAAACGACGTCTTTTTGGAAAACTGGGAGCAACATGGGTTCATGGACCGATGTTGCTCTTCCGAAAGTTGTAGTTCTTGGATAGATCTTTCTAATGAGATATTGTGCGTGTCAAACAGAGATCGTATGCCAAAGTTACGACCTCGGGAAGTTGATGTACCAATTTACCCAAATGGGGCCCACAGTTTGGTGTTTCATCTTCTAGGGTTATGTTTTTGCATGTTTAGGGTTTTCCATTGTTTCTCAACAATAAATAGGCCTTTGAGCCTCATTGTAACACAGTTCAGAGGCATGTAGACACCACATCTCTTCTCAGAGATAAGCTACCATCGCCCTAGTTGGCTTATTTCCATTTATGTTTGTAAGCATATTTTAGTATTTTACATTAATGAAATGAAGTATTATTTCTACTACGTCTTGGTGTTTATGGTTATCTTTATAATTTTTTGCCTTCCTATTTAAATCTGACTCAGTGGTATCAGAGCGGTCTGCGTTTTTCTCTGTTTTTCTTTGCATGTCCCCAACAAGGTCATGATATAAGGAGTTAGGGCTTGCACTGGTCGAACCTTTACAAGACCAACCTCGCAAATTCCGACAACCTCCCATGGTGGATGAAAATAAAGACAAGGGGGAAAGAGATCCTATCAAAATCTTGCTCGAAGAAGCCCTCGAGCAACAAAACAATGCGATGATGGACAACTTTGCCAAATCCTTTAGCAGCTACCCAGGGGCGACGCATTGGCTTCCAACAACTACTCTGGAAATGCCACACCATTTAAGGTACAAGTTAATTTTGAAATCCCCATATTCGAGGGTCAGATAGACGTAGATAATGTCGATAAATGGTTAAATCTTCTATAGGGTTATTTTTCTGTTCATGATTTTTCCAATTGGGAAAAGATTATTTTTGCTCTTCTCAAAGAAGCCCCCCATGTCAAGGACTGGTGGGAAACGTACTGCGGGCATAAGGATGAAAGTACAGGCTCACTATTTTCAGCCGCACCCACTTGGAATTCATTCCGAGATGCCATCAAGGAGCAGTACTACCTTGTTGGAAGCTATGAGGATCAATACATAAAGTGGACCACACTGCGATAGGGAAGGGACCAAGACGTGTCAGAGTTTACCAATATTTTCCATACCCTTCGCACAAAGTTGGGTATCAAGGATTGGGAGCAGCATTTGGTACTCAAATACCACAACTACCTACACAAGTACATCCAGGAAGAAATAGAATTCTTGAACATCTCCTCGCTCGGCACGACATACCAATATGCTGTCAAGGTCAAGCAAAAGTTTAAACAGAAGAAGTGAGAATTTGGATCTGCAAATCTGAAGCAAGGGAAAAGTGCCCCCAAAACATAGAACAAAGGACAAAGCCAAGGCGGGGTGGCCCAAGAAAATCTGCCAAAGCTGCAAGAAAATAACAATGCCGCAAAGCCGAAAGAGGACACAGGAAAGTGGTGTGAGTTCCATAAGAGCTCCACTCACAACACAAGTGAGTGTCGGCCAAGCAGTCACTGGTGGTTGAGCTAAAGGTTTCAGAATCAGATGCATGTTATGACTCTGAGTCAGAACCCAACAAGGGGAATGACAAAGGGAAGCAGATTATCGTTGCGGAGCCCAACGCCACCATTGCCACCACGAAGATCTAGAAGGAGGAACCCAAAGATCCAGAGGAGGTGGAGCATCTCTTCCACTCCTAGATGTTGGTAAAGGGATCCCTGCTACATTTCATTGTCGACAGTGGGAGCCAAAAGAACATCATTTCACCAAAGGTTGTGAAGCGGCTGGGCTTACTGCTTCAAGGAAAACTAGTGTCGATTCGAACTGCTAGTCCCACTAAGACGGGTAGCTATCTTAGAAACAAACAATGAAATCTTTTCAAGAGTTCCTTTAAGAGTGATAGATGAAAGAGAAGAAAAGAGGACCAACCTGGATCTTTTGCTTTGATCCTAGCTTGATTTCTCCTTTCCTTGATAGAATTTACCACTCCTCTCCTACTTGTCCCGCTTCAAAGAGTACCTGTAGAGTCAAAGTAACAGCGAACTATCAAAGCATCTCTATCTAAAACATCATAAACAATGCGGAATCAGAAACACATTGACCATACAATTGCATTCATAAACAATAAGCTTCAGAAATACACGATTATATGGAGGAAAACTCAAAGAACTTTACTAATAGTAATGTAAGAGAGGATTACAACCCAGCTGTCTGATCCAGCATCATCCTCCCAATTGTAGAAGCCGTATTCACCTCATGAACAAGAAAATCACCCAACAATGCAATGTCTCTTCTCACCAACAAACCAACAACACTTCCTTACAAAATACAAAATTCCAGCCTCCAGATCTCTCAGATGAGGGATCCATTTATAGATGTCTTGCAAGGGTGTGAGTCAGCTCTGGGTTTTTGATTAGTGTCATTCCACTGCTAGTTCTTGGTTCCACTTGGAGATTTCATGATCTCTTACTCATCCTTGGACGAATTCAGAGAGGCAAGTGTCACAGGAGAAGTTTCTGGAAGATTCCATGATCATCCACCTTGCAAACTATCTCTGCCATTTGTCTATTCTTGCTCATCGCACCCCATAGAAGTCCATTTCAGTATGCATCACACCTGGCCAGTTTGGCAGTCAGTATGCATCACACCTTTCCCATGGAGTAATCTGTATGGTCCAATTTTGGCGAGT